>JACXGJ010005658.1:0-38073 GCA_016801105.1 Esox niger | reverse complement strand
CTGACCGGTAGTTTGTTCATACAGGGCTCTCTAACCTGTCAGGAGTGTTAAAACTGACCGGTACTTTGTTCATACAGGGCTCTCGAACCTCTCAGGAGTGTTACAGCTGACCGGTACTTTGTTCATACAGGGCTCTGTAACCTGTCAGGAGTGTTATAGCTGACCGGTATTTAGTTCATATAGGGCTCTCTGACCTGCCAGGAGTGTTACAGCTGACTGGTATTTAGTTCATACAGGGCTCTCTAACCTGTCAGGAGTGTTATAGCTGACCAGTATTTAGTTCATACAGGGCTCTCTAACCTGCCAGGAGTGTTATAGCTGACCAGTATTTAGTTCATACAGGGCTCTCTAACCTGCCAGGAGTGCGTGAATGTTGAGGCCGCGGTCCTGGTCCTCTGGCAGACACACATCCATCATGTAGGCATGGCTGGGGTTATCTGCCGAGTCCGCACTGAAGTCCATCAGAACCACACCACAAATGGTCAATATGATGCCCCATTTGTGATTGGTTGCTGTGTCTGCCACTGCAGCTCCAATGTCCCGCCCATTAAGCACCATTGTCAGACCAAGCAGAGCTCCTACAGAGATAAAAGGGAACTCCATCAGGGCTTAATTATTATTATAAAATGTGTTATAAGGCTCCAATCCAGAGCATGGAGAACAATGCAAGGGCACAGTGAATAATCCTTACCTATAGCCAAGGCTAGAATAAATGGTCTCCGCCGGCCAAAGCGGGATGTACAGCGATCACTCCAAGCTCCTAGTAAAGGCTGAACCAGGAATCCTTAAAAATTACCAGGAGAACGTAGAACGATTTAAGGGTACTTCACATTGCGGAATGGAACATCAACATTCTAACTATTCTAAACGCAGTCAGATTAACAGTCTAACTCCACATGTCAAAGCACAGATAACAACAAAGAAATTCCCGTTTTAAACAGCGCATTCTAATATCTAGGCTACTTCATGTCTGTCTGCCATTTCATTACCCAGTATGGGGCTGATGAACCACACCAGGCTGTAGAACTGGTCTGGCAAACCCATCTGTAGTAGGACGGGGGTGACATAGGCAGTCTCCATGGCATAGCTGAACTCGATGCCAAACAGGATGCAGCCATTGAAGAGCAGCTCAGGGAAGGTGCGACGAGGGGGCAGCTCACTGAGTTCCAGTTGATCTAGGGGGCAGGGGGTGTTGGGCGGCGGAGGTGGGGATGGTCTGATCAGCTTCTGCCTCTTTGGGTGTCTCTGGAAGTTGTTGGCACGGTGACTCAGAAGACGCGTTGTAGACAATGGGAAACTAGCGGTCTTGGGCATGGAGCCCCTCCAGAGGCCGTCATTAGTGGCACCCAATGACCTCTCTGTTGACCTCCCTCCTGGGCTGGCCAAGAGAGGGTCACTGGGGGTGCCCATTCCTGGAGATGACATCACTTTGGACCAAGCTCAGTCTGCGCACACTAGGAGATGCTCGTAAGTCAAAATGCAATCACAGTATAAAGAGAAATACTATTTGAAGAGTGTTACTATTTTAAATGGGATGTTCAACATTATTTCTGTTACATTATTTCAAAATGTTTGTTATATTCTTTCCAATAGCTTATGGAAGCTAAATTTAGAGGGCACTCAAGATCAAATCTGTTAATCTAGCGTGAACTGTGAACGCGAACAAGATGCCTGACACCAAATATAACCGGCAGTAGGGACACTGCCATCACCATGGATATCCTACGATGGCACTATGGTCCTCGTGGGCACGACGCATTGGAACTAATGCGCATGTTGACTGTGATGTGCGCAAAACCCATGTGCTGCTCCTGTGGCAGTGTATGCTATGAGCACTGTATTATACTGCAGTGTCTCTCAACGACGCTCTCTTCATTTAATTTTTCATTGATGTATTTTGCCCTTGTAAAATGCTAATCGGATCTGTAGGAGCTAGAAAGAGAAATTGGAACATTTGCCTCAATTAGCAAACGTTTTGACATGCTAGGCTACATTAGTTGTTAAACACCCCTTTAAACAATACAAATTTCAAGCATGTGACTGTCTTTTTTTGTGCTTCGATAACTCATCTAATTTTGTATTCGTAATCGATGTAAGCTCAGTATGATTTCACAACATTATTATGAAGTGAAGAATATACAATCGAATGATATGGTGTTAAGACTGGTCAAGGCGTGCAAATTGAAACATTAAAGAGAATTACCTTTAACGGGTTCACTCAGTCATTTATTTCAGCATTCTCTTTTGGTAAACAAGTCAATCATATTTATGCTTCATAATATTTACGTTAAAAAAGAGGGCTCATGTTTTTCGCACAGATGCAGTTACATCCCTGATTTATCCTTCGACCCTTCTCCTTCTCCCTCCTTCCCTTTTCCCCTCCCTACCTCTGTCCCTTAGCCATGACGTCACAATACTCCTCCGGTTTGCCATGTCTTGTTATACCTGCACCATCAGCACCAAAACACCCTGGCGACATAACGCAGAAGGCTTTTGTTTGATGTAACTTACGATGCGATCATTATCTATATTTATACCCTCGCCAATCACACGGACCAAGAGATAAAAACATTATATGACGTTGGTTTATCAAATAGATTATTATTTAGCATATAAATAAGACTAGGATTAGAAAACACCCCCCTAAAACGATGATAGTTTTTATGAACAGTCAACCTCGTCCTCAGGCTATCGCACTGATTAGTTCTGTCCACTGTCTACACAGTTCTCTAAATACCTTTACAGAAGGAAGTTCCATGACAATGTTGTCCGTTAGAAATATCCTTTATTCTATAAAGCTATACTTTGCAACACGACGACCTTTGTTATCCTTTAATCTCAACTCCTGAGGCAACTCACACCTTTCATTATGTATGCAATTTGTGTCTACAACATGAACATACATTCAAATTACCATACCTAGGAATATAACTCTATAATCCCAGCTACCCAATTCACTCTAAATTATACTGACACTACACTGCATATCCACGCATCACACGTAGCTAACGGACTATGCCTTGTAGCTACGTATTTTACGTATCACCAAATCATAACACAATGTACAATGACCGTCGGTTTCAATAATATACGGTTTCAGAATGAAGCACAGAGAAATTAACATTATAATAAAACTAAGAATAATGACAATATTGTAAGTGATGATAAATTATTATGGTGTCTGTTATGATTGATAAGATTTCTCAATATGGTCACACCATAACCATGTCCAAAGTGTACTTCTACAGTCTCATCTGTCGCGAGAAGTCTGCATTCAACAGCTGAAACATCTGAAACCGTTCAGCTGAATATGTTTTTTATTATTTTGTAACTACACTGCCTCCGCAATGTCTGAACCTACCTGAAACAATTTCATCTGAAAGATTTATCCCAAACCCATAGGGAAGGTGTTAGCCAGGTTCTGAGTGGTATGTTGTTTTTTTGGAATTCAGACCTATTTTAAGGAACAAATCATATTGCTCCTTATGTTATCATATTCCTTAGGAGGAATGTCATATACCAGTTTGTTCATGAATGGCTTTTGTTCAGCCAGTATAGAAAGAGTCTAGGTGGTTCCAAACTTCTTCCATTCTATAATGATGGAGCCAACTGTGCTCCTGGGAATTTTTAATGCTTATGCAATTTTTCTGACCTTTTCCAGATCTATGCATTGACACAATTCTTGGAGACCCACATTGAGTTCCTTATTGCTTTTTTCTCAACCGGACATGATCTGTGAACTATTGGACCTAATATGGATAGCTTGATTCCTTTTTTATCCTGTCCAATCAATTGAATTTGCCACAGGTGGACTCAAATCTACTTCTAGAGACATCTCAAGGATCCATCTGAGCTTGGTGGAGTAAAATGGCAAAGGGTCTAAATACTTATCTCATCAAAAATGTTGTGGGAGAAATTTCCTTTATCTGGGTACATAGGCTCTCAGTTGGTGTACTTTTGAATACCTTATTTTTGACTAACATATTCTTTGCGGTTGTACCATAATATGTAAAGACTGTATCCATATTATGTATAGACCGTATCCATATTATGTATAGACCATATCCATATTATGTATAGACCGTATCCATGTTATGTATAGACCATTTCCATATCATGTATAGACCATATCCATATTATGTATAGACAACAATATCCATAACCAAATTAAACTTCACTGTACTAACAACAGAATGAACTGCTATGCTTTAATATATTAAATAAATTAAAGTAAATACATTTTGAATTCAACAAAAACATCCTGGATTCAATGTATTAAAACTATAGGCACATGTTTAAATCAGTGATTTTAATATAAAACACAATATTGTGGTATTTACGAGGACATTTTCCATTCTCCCTTGAATACCTACGACACGCTTTCTTAGTCACTGTGCCAACAACTTCCAGAGATATCTTCCCATGAACTGAATCTGTATGACACAATCAATTTCAATAAATCTGTTAACTGCCTTTTGTACAGGAAGTTTTGATGAAAAGTAATGAGGTTAAATCTGGTTTATATAAGAGTATTGATACTCACCCTAACATGTAAACCTGCTTCAGAAGTACTGGAGCTGAGGTGCACGAGTAAATAAGCATTAGAGTTCATGACTATTCAAGCTTCAGCACATATTCAGACCTTGCAGATTTGACAAATTTGATCTATAAACAGGGTCAGCATAGATTACTATGAAAATTGTTAAGGAAGTACAAGTGTAGAGCTGGTTTGTGGGATTATTGAAACTGAAATGCAGAAGTGCATCTGTTTTTTAATTGTGACTGTCACGATCAAAGGGTGGCAGGACACGAGAAGCAGACGTGTAGTAGGGAAACATCCTTTTAATGTTCTTCTCTACAAATAAGTGAACAGAAAACAACAAAACAGGCAGACCTGTGCAAACCCATAACACAAACAATGAACCATAAACCCAAAGGTGACGAGAGCAATTGAAATAGTGTTCCCAATTAGAGGCAACACATGGCAGCTTCCTAGCGACAATATAAAAAGAAATGCAGAGATGCCAATAGTCACCTCTGTGTTCAGCCCCTGACTGTGGGCCACAGGCATATAGAGATGCCTAGAGGCACCCCAGCCAGGACCTGACAGTACACAACCTGGAATTAACATGGATTGTTTGAGGATTCGTATAATTAAATTTACAGGACATGCCCACAACTTTGAAGATGTTTTTTATTATTGTGAAGCAAACAACAAATAGGACAAAATAACAGAAAAAGTTGTGCATAACTATTCACCCCCCAAAAGTCAATACTTTGTAAAGCCACCTTTTACAGCAATCACAGCTCCAAGTCTCTTTGGATAAGTCTCCATGAGCTTGCCACATCTTACCACTGGGATTTTTGCCCATTCCTCATTGCAAAACTGCTCCAGCTCCATCAAGTTGGATGGTTTGTGCTTATGAACAGCAATCTTTAAGTCTGACCACAGATTTTCTATTGGATTGAGGTCTGGCCTTTGACTAGGTCTAGGCTTTGACAAACACATTTACATGTTTCCCCTTAAACCACTCTAGTGTTGCTTTAGCAGTGTGTTTTGGGTCATTTTCATGCTGGAAGGTAAACCACCGTACTAGCTTCAAATCACGCACAGAGTGGTACAGGTTTTGTTCAAGAATATCCCTGTATTTCGCACCATCCATCTTTCCCATACCTCTGACCAGTTTCCCAGTCCTGGCTGCTATTGTCTACTCAAATCCATTCTGGCAACTCGTTTCTGGTTAGAAAACAGAGAATATGGCTGACCCATGGTGTTGTGCCACTGCACTATACATTTATTAATTACATATTTTGCATGTACAGGTCAGAGGCCACAGGACTGAGATATAAAAAACTGTAGGAGTTTGCAGTCAATATTGGGATATCATTTCTGTAAAATTGTTAATTGTATGTTAGCACATACAATTGAGATTTGACTATTTGTGTTTTTACACCATCAAATTCTTCCATATGGGAATTTTGGATCCACTTAAAATTAGCCATATTTCATTTTGGCTTACCCTGCTCTGTGTTTTGATGTAAATCTCCAAGGGGACAAGGTGATGTCAACTTACTATACATCTATTTAATCTACAAAAGACACTGGCTTCAAAAATCTTGATCTACAGACATTTGCACAGATCTGTTGTTCCAATTCGAATTACTACACCACAAACATAACTTTATTTTGCTCAGAGTAAACCTAGAGTACCCCCTCATATTAATTCTACTATTAGGACAAGTACCCTCAGGGGTCCTAGTACCCCTAGTGGAGAACCACTGGTTTCGGTTGTGTAAGCCTACACAAACCTACACAAACCACAGTGGAGCTAAAAATCCCCTATGGAGCAAATTAATGGTGGAATAATACAGAGCTGCTTTTCCAGTTTTGCCGCTAGGTTTTATGGGAATTATGACTAATACTATTTCAGTCATTTGTGACAAAGAATAAAGCCTGCTTCTTTTAATAATAATCTTCATATAAAATACAATATGGAGATATAGTTACTGAGTAATAATGGCATGTCTGGGAAAAAATTCAAAACGCAACTGTATTAAAAAATGTCAGTCAAAACGCAACCTTGTCAAACCAGCCCCACGTGCCATGTGAGGCTTTAGTATGATTGGATATCAGTAGGGTAAAGGCGTGGAGCTTGTACATAAGCCTGATAATAGAGTAATAGTAGGCGCGTTCTGCAACTGTTATGACATTTTGCCGTCGCAGTCGCCAGATAATTTAATACATTCTATTGAAATGGCAGAGATTGAACTAAAACAAATTGGAATGAACGTTCTGAAGAGTGCTTCTGGCGAGGTATGCGGCAAAGCGTCAATGCGTTTTTATTTATGTATGTTAGTTACTTTCGCTAGCAAGCTATTGCTATTGCTTGCTATATAACTTATTTTCTCTCTGTTTGGGCTTGCACCAGGTTTGAGTAGCTTCCCTAAACAATGTCAACCCTCCACGTTTCATCGCGTTTCTCTGTCTCTGATTGCAGAGTGTGGAGCTCCAGTCTTTATGGCGTGACCAGCCTGTGGTCCTGTTTTTCCTGCGGAGGTTTGGCTGCCAGGTGTGCCGCTGGACAGCAGCCGAGATCAGTAAATTAGAGCCAGCGCTGAAAGCTAATGGAATTAGTCTGGTGGGCATCGGGCCTGAGGAGACCGGCATGAAGGAGTTCAGCGAAGGAGGATTTTTCAAAGGAGGTTAGAAAAACCCTTGCTGCTGATAAGATAAAAAAAAATTACAGAAAGTTCACTGTAAATTATAAAATCATGTAATGGTTGTAGCTATACATAGTATGCACATTTTGTACCGTTTATAAATGTATAGTTTATTTACAAATCAATGGATGCTTACAAAACACATCATTTTGTAACTCTCAATGGTGTGTCACGAGGAGTCATATTAGTTACATAGTTATGGGTGTTTTTCTGGAAGTAAGAAAACACTCCCCCTGGTGGATTCCACAGCCATCCTTAACATTCCCAACCTTGTGTTCCACACGTTGAGTGTTGACACTGTGTTGACCCTATCGTGATCCTGTTGTGATCCTCTGTTTTTTTCTGTGACAGACCTTTACATTGATGAGAAGAAGCAATGCTACAAGGACCTGGGCTTCAAAAGGTAAACTAGTTCATTTGTGTGCTACAGAACATGGTGGTAGAGCCTATATAGATCTCACTGTTGTGATGTTGTCTTGCATGTGAATACAGGTACACTGGTAGAGCTTTTATAGATCTCACTAATGTGACATAGTCTTGCATAAGAATATAGGTACACTGGTTGAGCTTATATAGATGAGTGTTGTGACATCGTCTTACATTTGTATACAGGTACACTGCTTTGAGCCTGGTTCCTGCAGCACTGGGAAAGAAAGTACGAGATGTTGCAACTAAGGTATTAATTAACACTACACTTTGACCAAGATAATTGCTCTGTTATGGCTGTCAGCTGGGGGGGTAGAGTTCAGTTGATACATCATATATAACCGCTACTCTCGGCCTTTTCGGTAATTGGAGGTTGTTTAACATGTGTTCTCTTCTGCTCTGGCTTTAAGGCCAAAGCTCAGGGGATTCAGGGTAACTTCAATGGGGACCTCCTACAGAGTGGTGGGATGCTCATCGTGACCAGAGGTAGGTCCACCCGAGACAGGAAAATAAAAGTTTAGCGGTCTTTCCAGATGTAAACTGATCTAAACCCTATATAGCTCAGACAGTGTATCAAAGGTCAGGGGTTGCCCTAATGGCAAGTCTGATGGACCGTGGTGGTTTCAAAACGATATGCACTGCCCTTTGAGGGATCCTTGAGTGCCGTTGCTATGTCACAAATTTAAACTCCTGGCTGCTGTGATGTAGTTGTACTGCAAGGCTGTGACCTCTACATCTCTTGGGGCCATAACCAAGTTCCTGTAGGAACCGTTCATTATTTTTTAATTTCTTTTTAAATACCTCAATCTTAAGTATCCTGTCACATAATACTTCAGGCTGGGTTAAGAACTATAGCATATTTAAAGGGGCAAAATGTAAGAATGTCTAATGAACTACTAGCATAAAAATACACAACAACTACCAGTTGTGCTGTTTTAAGTTAATGTTTCACATAATATTTTTCTCCAAAATTAGTTGGAGTGACTGACGTATTCCTCATTTAAAGTTTCTCGCCATATGTCTCAGTTTTTAATAACTTGTAATCTCATTATACTCGCTCCATACTCTCGCAGTACTATTTTCAACCCTAAACCACTCTTGACTAGCTAGTACTTCACTGGTCTAGCTTGGTAAGGGAAGATGAGGAGGTACGTTTTGTTATTGTTTAGAGGCTGGATTCTACACTGTGCCCATTTTAACAGTAGTTTTAATATACTCAAGTCTAAAAGCAATATGCAGCATTTTAAATTACTTGACTGAGTAACAGTTCATGTAATTTCCCCCCAGTGAATAAAGATGCATCTGGTGGTCACAAAATGGCTTTGGAGCTTATATGTAAAGCCTTTTTTAAATGAGGAGAGTAGCTTGTATAAAATATTTAAAAAGATCATTACCCTTATTAGCTAACAGTAAAGTCCAGTCAGGAAAACTGTAATGTTTATAATGCAATGTCTAAGTCAGATGAAGCAAACGTTCATAATAACATGTCTTAGATAATGGAATTGAAAAGATGTGCCCTCGCGTTAGTATGTGTGAATGTTCATGTAACAACTTTGGCTAATGGCTTCTGCTTCAGAGCATTTTGATGTGGTAATACTCTCGTTACAAACGTTCTACTATAGATGGTGGGGTTAGCATAACTCTCTGTACAATGACCTAAACAGCTGGCTACCTGATACCTTTGTGCACAATACCTGGTGGATTTGGTTGCTTAATATAATTTTTTTCTGTTCAACTGATTGATTTTGAATAACAAAAAAATTAAGTCAGTGAGCTTTAAATGGTTATACACGTGTTCCTAGTGAGTCTACCTTAAAACATCTTCCAACATCCTGTTTTTATGCTACTACTGGCAAATGACTGGAGACCAGGGGCTGTATTCATAGAACATTTTATCTTACCACTAGTTCAAAGTTCAAAAGGTTCATTTGTAATCTGCAATAACAAATTATGGCAGTGAAATGCTTGGTTTTCATTCTTCCAACAGTGCAGTTAAAAGTTAAAGTAACAGTAATTATAATATAAAAATAAGATGACAATCAATAATAACACTATACAAAAACACACATCAATAATAACTATACAACTGTACAACCGTAGTGCAATGTAAAAGTTACAGGTGTGTTTGAAATTATTGACAGATGAGCATGATATAGAGTGACAGGTGTGCATGGGATTATAGATGGAAGGGAAGAGGGGTTCCTGAATTGAGCAGCCTTACGGCCTGAGGAAAGAAACTGTCCCGTAGCCTGTTAGTTTTTAGAGTCCCAAACCGCAGTAAAGATTCCTAGCTAAGAATTTCCTCTTAAAACCTATTCACAAATCTGCTAAGACCTTTTACTAAGGAATGGGGAGAAATCCTAAGCTAAGAGAAAGTGCTTGGTTTACCCTGTATGTAAAGGATTATGTTGTTTCATGAACAAGCTAACTTACTAAGCCCACAGTGATTGGCTGATTGGGGAGGGGTCTCAGTCAGTAAATTCATCATAGCAATACTGTAGAACGATGTGTCATGTTGCCATATTGATGTAAACATATTCAAATAAAAATGTAGGCTAAGTGCCAATGATTAAACATGAAATCAAGAATGATACACTGACTAGTCAAGACATGTTCAGCTAATTGTCAGCCTCTTACATGTTTTGCATTTGGTAAACAAATGCACTTTCATTTATAGATGTTCCAGTAATTTGTGCAATAATTTGTCACAGCTACACGGGATGGTCCAGCAATGGCCATGAAGTTAGCTTTGTTTCTTTGTAGTTGGTGAACATCAAGAGGAAACCGATTGATTTGTCAGACAATATGGGCTCTGGAGAGGGCATTTAATGTCTATGTAATGTTCTACTGGCAATTAACTAAGATGTATACTTAGTTCGTCCGCTCCGCATAGCTACATTTTCCCTTGTGACCAAGTAGCGTAGACAACTCTCTGGTGTTACTGGGTTGTTTCTATTTGTTAGAAAAGTGACAGCATCTCTGACTAGCTCTACTATGATCATGATACCCTAATGATTAAGGCGATACCTTGTTAAAGATCAGTATGATAAAATAAATCGTTTTCCTGTTTACCATAATGAAGTTCCATACTTTCCTTTACAGTAATGAGATGTTTACTTAAAAAATTAACCAAACAATCTATACAAATTAATGCACGGCTACACAAATGATGCCTCTTTCCATCTCTGTGGTTTCAGCATAGGCATTTAGGTCAGTAGTGAAGTGGGGAAGACGTTCTACTTCATTCTTGCTGATGGTCAGCAGGGTGGGAATTAGTCCCAAACAGAAAACCATGTCGTCATATACCTCTCAGCGTACATTTGTGGAAAACTTCATTTAATTAACTTGATTTCATATTATTTGATACATTATTAACAGTGTTCTTCATTTCGCACCGATACATACTAAATGTTATTAATTGAAATACTGCTTAATCATTTGCAACTACACACTTGGACTTGGATCACATGCAAGTATCTTTTTTTAATTTTTATTGGCTGAACCTTGAAATTCTACTTCTAGGTTGACCGAAGATTGATTTTTAAAAGTAGCTATAATAACGATAGCTGATTAATAGGCGATACCTCCTTCCACACTGTCAGAAATGTACGGTCTTTATTAGGAACAGGATTACTGTAGAATTCCAGAAATCTGGCCATATAGAACACCTACTGTACATGTTTTAAATAGCCATATAATAGCCTATATTTAAACAGCAAAAACAAACGCTATTATCCAACAAATGTTTTTAAATTAGTCAGCAGAATGAACTCTTCACAATTTTTGCAAAATTTGCATATAGTCTACAACTAGGGCTGTTGCAAATATTGCCTGATTGAAAAATTTGAGCCAGATCACAATTATTTTATCTTTTTGCACAATATTTGGATAACAAAATCATATGTCCAATCTGACTAAGGGATTTTGAAGCTAATACAATGTTTAATCATGTCAGTTTCCATAGGATGTTTAGGCCGTGGGTGCAGAAGAGGTTTTACAGACCTGAGTAAAGTTACAGGCGCAGATCTTTTACGGAAACATGTTTGCATCTAAATGTCAATCAGTCTAAATCTAGTTTAGAACTAAAAATCAAGCGTACAAATATTGTAAGTAAAATTTTGTAATTTCCAAACATATTTCTTAAATAGATAATGCGCATTATAATGTATAGTGTAAAATGTATGCATGTACTTTAAGGTCTATCTTGCATTTATGTGCCAGCGCTGATGTCACATAAAATCATGGAAGATTGCCATCCTATGAGGTCTTTAACAGTTGTTTAGATTGCTGTCAGAAGTGAATCATACAAACACATTTTCAGCGAAAGTTGCCCCCAAATCATCCGATATGGCCACTGGCCCATGGTTGTGCTAGGCTGGCATTTATGGCTAGCCAAAATCTAACAACCACGCTTAATAGCAAAAGAGAGTGCATGCTTTCAGCAGAGCAGCAGTTATCTTCTGTCTAATGCATTAAATGTCAGTCTATAACCAATAACTGCATCATACTCGTAAAAACATATAATTCTGTCTTAGAGTTTGCTTTCATTTAAATATAAGTGATCTCAGATACTGTTCACAGTATTTCAGCTAACACTCTGCTGACCCCCCTCATCTGTCCCTGTCCTTGTCCATCTGGTCATGCTTCCAATCTGGACTAGGTTTAAATAGACTCTGGGCTCAGCACACATGCATTTATTAATTATTACAATTTGGACTCTTAATATGTTCACCCGGCACAGCCAGAAGAGGTCTGGTCACCCCTCTGAGCCTGGTTCCTCTCTAGGTTTCTTCCTAAATTTCGGCCTTAGGAAATTTTTCATAGTTTTTCATAGCCACTGAAATTCAACGCTACTGGTGTTTGCATCTTGGGGTTTAAGGCCGGGTATTTTGTAAAAGCTCTTACTGACAACTGCTGATGTAAAAAGGGCTATGTGAGTCAAAGGTGTGATAATTAGTTGATTGTAGATTCTGGAGGGCTTACTGTGAAATACTTAGGACGGCTGGGATTCCTCAAGAGGTTTGACAACCATTCGGGGGTTATTATTATTATTATTATTATTATTTTATTATTAATAATATTATTATTATACATTATTATTAGACATTTTTCAAATGTGTTGGTCACTTGTTTTGTACTGTACCTTAGCCTCTCCTCTAGAGGGCAGTATGGTATTAGGTCAGTAGTCTCTAGAATGGCATCAGATGCTGCCGGCATACGTCTCAGCCCTGTCCAAACATACTTTTTGTTTATACTGTACAGGTGGAGGTCGAGTCCTGTTGCACTTTGTCCAGGATTCTCCAGGAGATTATTTGCCATTGGATGAGGTTACCAAGGCGCTCAGCATTTCAGCTGATGTACAGGCAGGGGAGAGACCCCAGGTAAGACTGCTGCCCACCAAAAACAGGCAAGTGCATGCTTGAAAGTTACAACGGTCTGGAACAACCTATTAACCAGCTCCAGGAATTATTGCACCTGGGAAAGGGTTCTGAGCCGACATTTACGTCAGGTCCTGTCACAGATAAAAAGCAGAGTAGTTGAAGCGGCAGACCAGTTCCATCTGGTGAGCATCTACAAATACTGTGTGCAGACAGTCACAAGTATATGACAGGCTCCTCCTTATTGACAGTCCTCACACGGCCTGTCTGCACCCTCCGATTCAGATCTCGTCTCCAATTTTCGATAGACGGCCATTATAATGACTCTTCTTTAAACCTATTTTGATCCTTGACAGGGGTCTTTCTGGCTGGTGTAATTGGTTTTCAGATAACGGCATACCTCTACAGTATAGGTGATGAAATGGCTCCCATGAGAACCTGATGATTGCTGATAGCCGTCCTTCGAAATGACAGAGAACATATGAATAGATGGGTTGAGTCGATGATGATGATTTGGTGTAGAGACTGGTTTAGTTTCTAACCTGTGCAAATGTTTCCATTTACCCTTTCTTGGCATTTTACTAGTGGTTTACTAGTACATGTGTTATCTGTTCACATTTTTATTTGACCACATTTAAGGAGACTAATGGTCAGTCTCACAGCCTGTCAGGCCCGACGGCAGCTCATGGCATCTTCTTCCAAATTGCATTTAACCTTTTTAAGTCACTTGTGTGTCTATCCCCACCCGTCGCTAGTCGTTCAACAACACACTAAGTTAATAAATTTTTTTAGAAGCACAAGCCTACGAGAGGAATAAGCTGAGACTGATCCTTCCCAGGCCTCTGAGATCTTGGAAGGCCTGAGACGCCCAGCATGTGGGCCAACCAGTGGCTTCCCTCCGGCAGGGCGACGTGCTTCTAACACTTCAGTGCCAGGCCCAGGGGGCATCGCGGCATGGGGGTTTCCTCGTGACTGCCGAGGACGAGCAGATGTCCTCCCAGCCGCTCAGGAACACAGCAGCCTTTTGTGTCCTCACAGGGGTGAAGGGGCGGGTGGAGTCCGCCTCGGGCTCCCACGCACCGGGGCGCTACCATCCCGGAAGGCGACTCGTTGCTGGGATGACGAACGCGACAATAGCTCGAAATGACATGAGTTAATGTCATCTGACCGTTTGATAATCCCAGGAAATGTCAACTTTAGACAGGAGTTTAGCCTTGAACTCACAATGTGGAGGAAAACAGGCGGAAACCCAGAAACGGCCCCCTCCCCCGTCATTAATGCCCACATGGGTCCCCTGGCTCGGCCCGGCTGGCAGTAAACACACTGTCACTTACGGCTCCTATCTTTGTCTGGATCACAGCTGGAAACTTGCCAGTTCTCCCAGAGGAATAGACCCAGGCCCATCACCTCCGGCTCCGGTGGCCCCAGGGGTTAGGGAAACTGTTCCACCCTCTTTCAGGAAATGGGGAGGGTCCCTGTACACCCCCCCACCCCCCAGTGGACAGGGCCGGATGCCCAGGGCTTTGGAAGGTGGTGTCCCACTGCTACACTAGCTTGTGGGAGATGTTGCCCTGCGAGCGATGCATTTTTCTAATTATAAGATGTTGTTAACACCTGTTGTACATGTGTGCACAGTTCCTGTGACCGAAGGCCAAGCGCTGTTCTTAATTGGGTACTAAAATGAAAATGGTGTTCGAGCCAACACCATTCTCATCCCTAAGGTCTTACGCTGTATTACTGTGCTGGGGGAGTAGGGTCAGTTTTTCTCCACCATAACACTTTGTAGTCTCTTGCCGTTTTAAACTTAGGAGGACATGAGGTCTTGGCCCACACCTGCGGAGTACCAGGCTTAACTCGTTGCTGTCCCTGTCCAAAGTCCTCCTGGTTGTGTTGCAGCTTGACGATACCTGACGATTTCAGCTGCCGCTGCTGCCTCTTAATATTTTCAGCCGGCACAGCCAGAAGAGTACTAGTCACTGGTCACCTGTCTGAGACTGGTTCCTCTCTAGGTTTCTTCCTAAATTTGGGCCTTCTTAGGGAGTTTTTACTAGCCATTGAAATTCAACACTAGTGTTTGCTCCTTGGGGTTTAAGGCCGTGTGTTTTGTAAAAGCACTTTGTGACAACTTTTGATGTAAAAAGGGCTTTATAAAATTGATTGATTGATTGATTTGGACACTTAGTTGTCCAAGTTGGCTACAAATCCTGCCTACACTTGGGAGAAAAACGGGTTAAATCGGAACCCTTTTTCCAGAAAGGACTGAAAGCTCTTCATTCATGAGTTACCACATCTGAGAGAAATATTCCGAAATAGGGGAAAGATTGAACTTTTGTATGTCAAACTACAGACACTTACTATCCAGCCTGAGTTAGGGATCATGCTCGAGAAGCAGCATGTCATGTAAATGCAGCGTAAGAGTACAACACATGTGGTACAAAGAAAGAGGAAATGGGGGAGGGGGGCAACAGCCCCTGGAAAACAACAGTAACTAAAGCCAAATCTCTATTGTATAGAACAGCACTCCTGACTAGCTGTCGAAAAACAGGACGCACATTCCCCTGGATTTATACCTGCCAACACACTAGTGTGTGAGTGGAAACCACTTTTTACCACTGGACAGGCGACTGTGAGTGCTGCCATTCACGTGTTATGCAACTTTCCACATCTATAGCTACTGTAACCACTTTAACCGTTATGTATATGAGGGCTGAAAATTGGGGAAATTCCCAGTGGTGGAAAAGTCTGCTACAATATTCTCAGTGTGCTGTGTGCTTACTCATTGTTACATTTCACTTAACCGTCGAATGTATTTAAATGATTCCCAATCCTGCCCAGTTTGGTTTTATAGGGATTCAGTTGGCTTTGTATGTACCTGAAACCCCCCTTTTAGACACTGTAAAATACTTGGTTGAATGTTTATCAAGACTGCATTATAACCTGTGTCTCACCATCTGACCTCCAGTGCAACGATGATGTTTGTACCAGATGAGACTGGTGACACCTTGGACATTTTCAGTGAACCGTCGAGTGGAAAGCTGTGAACGGCCGAGCCAATCACATGGGGTACAACTGGACTGTAAACCGCCGAGCCAATCACATGGGGTACAACTGGAATGTGAACCGGGATCTTGTTAGCTCTGTAACCCGTTCTTAAAACTGACACCCCAACTGGCTACGACCTAATCAGTGTTGATGCTCGACATGGTACTTTCTGGATGTGTTCCTTTTCAGCTTGTCCATCACGGTTTATAACTTGTGAATAATGTGATCGTATAAAGTTGCATGTTTATCTGAGAGTGGCCAGTCGAAGCCAGTCACATTAACTCTTTCTACTGATGACTGGTAATGATGTAACACTTGCCTTGGTGCTCATTCCCATAAACTATCCAGACACTTTATTTTCCTTGCCTCTCACAATATCTACAATAAATTATTTCTAAACTAATACATGTTATGCCTTTTTAAAGCTATATTGTGGCTCATATGATTCAGAATAGATAGACCCGATGTTGAGGGGATTGACCGCAACCCGATGTTGAGGGGATTGACCGCAACCCGATGTTGAGGGGAGTGACCGCAACCCGATGTTGAGGGGAGTGACCGCAACCCGATGTTGAGGGGAGTGACTGCAACCCGATGTTGAGGGGAGTGACCGCAACCCGATCTTGAGGGGAGTGACCCCAACCCGATGTTGAGGGGAGTGACCGCAACCCGATGTTGAGGGGAGTGACCCCAACCCGATGTTGAGGGGAGTGACCGCAACCCGATGTTGAGGGGAGTGACCGCAACCCGATGTGTGTTTTGCAGGGCTCTGAACACACTTTCCACACTCATTGTGAAACACACTTCTGTCATCAGATGTCTGATCTTCCAGCTGTTAGTTATAAGACCTTATATGATGCGTATTTGTTAAACATGGCAAGCTGAAACTCACAAACAAGCTATCAACTTGTCATTAATCAAATATTTGTAATACATCTGGAAGAAATAGGCCTATCAGACCGAATAGGACAAAAGTGGATAAATGTCTGTGGTTGTGTGTGAATAAACAGAGTTGATGTGCTATAAAACTGTGAAAATAAAAAATATCCAACAAACTTAGGCCAAGTACTACATGCAATGAACAAGTTCATTTAATAAATTGTACATAATCTCCAATATAGGTAAGTATAGATTGTTTTTACATCAAGAAACATAGTAACATAATAAATTGCATATTACTAATACAATGTGTATACACTGAATCTTATCACAAAACGACAGAACATTGTAATGTACACCTCAAACATTTAACATAAAGTTTGAAGGAAACCATGATCACAAGAAAACACTGGAAAAAAAGAATGAACCGTCAAGTAAACAGTCAATTCGTAGCACTAATAAAAACAATCACTAAAAATGGCTGTTGGTAATTGTATAGCAGCATGAGCTTTCGTCTGTGATTGCCAGGGAAGCACACCGCACAGTATCTTATTGTTGCTACAGAAATGCCTGTTTTGTTTAGTTATTAAGAAAGGATGCAAGAAAAAGTTCCAATTCCACATAGTATACCTGTATGGTCGAAGACCCTCAAATTAGAATCTGGACCAAGAAGCCAGTTCCATAGCTTAATCTAACACTATTTCCACTCTAATCAGGGACTTATTTAGACCTTGGACACAAGTTCTGCATCTGCTCAGATACTGATAGTAATTTGATAGGACAACAGCCTGGCATGGAAACAACCTGCAATATTCCACGAAAGTATCAGATTTTTCAGTTAATTATTGTTAAACTTCCATTTTTGTTCTGTTTTTTTTAAAGTCTGATATAAAAAATATGTATGCAAGTCTGGATATTAAAAAAAAAAAAAAACCGGAAGGATGTCAGATTATAGAAATGTTATTTTAAAACATTGGATTACATTTTCAACAATGATATTGAACAGCACCGAATGATCTAAGATGTCAAATGTAATGAAAGAAAGATGTCAAATAAAAATATTTCCTAAGCGGTTCCAGTCATGTCCTCGTGTGATGCTTTTTTTGTGGGAAAAATGTCACACCAAAGGAAAATACTGTCACAACACTAGATGTTTCATGCAGTTTGGGCAATTGGTCCCGAATTGCTAGCATTCCACGACTGCTCCCCCTAAAATATGTCCACATTATTTTATAAAGCTCTTATACTCAAAATTTAATAATTTTACATTAATTATATACACAATATTGAATAGAATGTAGGCTAAATGTATAGTTCTATTATGTTGGCTATAGGCTTTCAGGTATTTTTATTGTCTGAAAAGAAACAGGTTTCTGGTGGAGCCTGGATCGGATGTGGCTGGCGGTGGATTCAGTGTCACAGGTGCCATTGACAGTAATCAGGTAGAGCAGAAAATTAGCTGTGGTTCAGCCCGCACAGGGCCAGATTTAAAATAACATGGAAATGTCTATTATCACCGGTTATATTGTATTTTATCGTCAAAATGTGAATTCTCTGATTTGGTGCAAATGGAAAATAATTTAGTTTAAATCTTATACAGTCCCCTCCAAAAGTATTGGAACGGCAAGGCAAATTCCTTTGTTTTTGATCACCAAATATGAAATGTTATTTACTTTAAGATTATTTGTTTCATTAGTTTTGATCACCTAAAAATGCTGTGGTCTAATACAAACGGTGATATGTCCTAAGGAGTTTAGATGTGAATACCAGGAAATTAAAGCTGAAATTCTGAACTCTTGTCTCATACTCATCTTTTGATCTTAAACACAAATTTCTTCAGTGACCATCAAAAACAAATAATTTGCCTTGCCGTTCCAATACTTTTGGAGGGGACTGTATGCATGGCACTGTGATACTATAGCTTATAACAGTAGTGTTTGAATGAAAGTCACTCACATTGAGGACAACCAAACAGCAAATGAATGGTTACACCCTTAAGTGGGGAGCTATCCAATCTAGCTTATAGCTTTGTTGTTGTTTTTTTATTCCTTGTCAGTTTTGACAGTTTAATTGACTGGCAACATAACAAAATACCACACAAACCAAGTAAAACTGTCACCAATGAATCAAGCCAACAGAATACCCTGCACTGTACAACAGTCCAAGCCATTACAAGTAAACAGGCAGAATGTAAATACATCTGAATGTAAATAGAAGGCAGATAGCTATATCAGGAACATTCAATAAATCAGTCTCTTATGAGACTTAACAGTCATATTCAATTGATCAAGGCCTCCTGTATTTTCACAATGACCGTTTTGATATCTGGGTTCATTTTCCTGTGAATTGATTCAATACAATGGTTGTTACCACCACCGTGGTAATCTGCAGCCAGTTTGATCCTTTTCATATGTTCTCATTTTCCCTTCAGTTCTGCTTTTTAGTCCTGCCGTCATTACTTGTTAATGAAAGTTGAAAATAACGGTCCTGTCCTTGGAACAGCATCTCAATAATAAAGAAGCCATTTCCCCAGAGAATCTGCCCATCCAAAAAGCCCCTATATCGGTTAGTTACCACACTCCTTACAATCCCCACAGTCTTGTGTCTCAATACCGCTTCACTGTTCACCTGCTTCTCTTATCCCTGCATTCCACTTTTGCGTGTTCATGGCCAATAGATCTCAAACCACAGTCCAGTTCTGACATTGAGCTTTTCTCAGAAGCACCGTTCATGGCAATATACGCAACAACTTGTAGGGAACAATGAAAAAAGGGAAATAAAGATGAAAAGTATTCTGACAAATTGTGAACATGTGTTGTCTGTCCTGCAAACCGTTGTAGAACACCTTGTAGTAACCATTGAAATGTTGGCATTTTATACAGCCAAGTTAGACCAAAGATATGAGCTATAAATGGCATGCCTTCAACCAGACTCTTATTTTGGTGGAATACATTGTTCTATATAGTTCCTCTACTTCTTGCACACCCAGCATGGCAAAAGGGTATCCAGAAATAAAATGACAAATGTGCTTGTATTTTGTAAATCATGTCCTTTTCCTCGATTTAAAGACACAAAATTACAAGACAACTCTGTTAGGGAAAACATCCACATGTGTATTCAAATGGCCTATTTCAAGCTAGTTTCCTTCCTAAATTAACAGACTGCCTTGTTTTGAAGGTGGGACATCATGTCTAGGTGCCTTGACTGCACATTTGTCATCCTGGCCCCACTTGTAACTCTGCTGGTGATTCCACAACAAGGTAGCCACTAACCCAAGTCACAAACTTAGTCTAAAGCCATGATTTTATGTATCCTGTAGGATGTTGGGAACAGTTTAGATTTTTTTCCCATTCTTTTATGCAGTAAACACAAAACAAAGTATATACTAAAGAATTTACTGTGCACTTATTTTAAATGTTATGTTATATATTAACCCTTCTAAAGTTTGTGATCAAATCCTATTCCTAAGTGCTGTCAGGTGGTGTGTTGACAAAGCCAGATATAGAGTAATGGTTAATGACACAGAGGAAGTCAAATAATTTACAGTTGAAGTTGTAACAGACTATATTAATGATAGCAATCACTCCGTGGCAGATACTATGGTGTTCGAGCCAATCACTCCGTGGCAGATACTAAACTAAAAATGACTCAAAACAGTGCTACCCTAACAAGTATGTAAGCTTATTTCCAAATATACAGTGCCAGACTGACACCCATTCTAGTGAAGTCCAAACTTTTGTCTGGTACTGTATCTTTATAGATCTCTCAGTATAATACATATGTTATAGCAAAACATGTAAAAGCCATCCTTTTTTATTTTCAAAGTGTTCGTATAAGGTTTAAGCTGAAAGATTTAACAGTCTGAAGTCTTCAGGTAAATGGTTTCATTTCAGAGTGATGTAGCCCAGCTTTGGCCTGGGACAGGGATTCATTTCAGAGTGATATAGCCCAGCTTTGGCCTGGGATAAGGATTCATTTCAGAGTGATGTAGCCCAGCTTTGGCCTGGGACAGGGATTCATTTCAGAGTTATGTAGCCCAGATTTGGCCTGGGACAGGGATTCATTTCACAGTGATGTAGCCAAGCTTTGGCCTGGGACAGGGATTCGGCTCGTTCACTGTTGCTTTAGATTTTCTCACAGAGACTTTATTCATTTCATAGTCACACTGCAATGACAGGCTTTTTCACTTTTGCCTCTTGCCCAGTGGCAAAATGTCTTAAAAAAGTTTCCATATCAGACAGAAACATACAAGGTAACTGCCAAAAGAGAATTGGTGCACATAGATCTAAGCTGCTAAATATGTCCTTCAAAGAAATTAGGATATGCCATCTAAATGGCAAAAAAAAGCACAGATTTATTTAAGAAATCCTTAAAAAAAAAAAATCTAGACCTTAGGAGTGGCCTACATTTGTCTGACCGTTTACGTATCCACTAACCACCAACATTGATCCATAGGAGATTAAGATGTATGCATGTATACAACAAAATCACTTGCAAACAAGAACAAGCAAAACTGGTCAGCCACAGACAACATTTTTAGGATTATTATTCACTGATCTATTCTTCACCTAAGTTCCCTGTCTCATCAGAGTTTTCCTCTGCTTCAAGTAGGGACACTAGGGTGTAGTTTGGCCAGTTACACAGCCCAGATATAAACTGTATTCACGCAGTGCTAAAACACTTGTTGTAGTGTCTTATTATCTGCTCTGTGAACCAATCAGATATGCTTCTGAGGCAAGATGACATGGTGGCATCAGTGGTTGTTAAGCATGTTCTTATGTTAAATTGTCCCAGTTATGAAATAAATAACAAGAGTAGCGAATGACCATAACGGTCTACCACACCCGGCATTTCATGTCAGGGTTCATGGGAGTACCTGGTTTGCATTGGAACGCCTCTGAAAATGCTCCAAAATTCTGTAGGGAGCCAAGTACCCTGTAGAACAAGACATGTCTATAGTATTAGCAGATAAATGACAAGAAAACAGGTTGTAAGCCAAACGCTACATTTAAATCTTGGCTGCTACCTGTATTCCAGGGGGCTGTGGGAGTCAGTCTTGATGGAATGGCTGGCATATTCAGGCCGATAAGCACCACACCATACCTGGAGAAGAACAACGTCACTCATATAAGCAGTTTAACCATACGCACTGCAAACATTTCTCCTTTACTATTTAACCACAGCTGACATCTATTTGGCTACATAAACAGTCAATGTAAATCATGAAAACATAAAATGTCAAGTATTCTTTCCAAAATGCCTTTCGACAGCCATATGAAGAAAAAAAAACACTGAAGATTGTGTTTGGCAGATTTTCAGGCTTGTAAATGGCTTTTGATCTTTCATTTTTTGATCAAGACTGTCAATCAATAGTCTGGCTATGATCTTGTGGTCTTCACTGGCACATTCCTGCAGTGTTCTTTATTTTGGACAAAAATATTCTGGACAATTCCGGTAGGAGGTTTAATATAAATTACATGATTTGTTTTACTTTTAAACCCACTGGTCCAACTGTTTAATTCTTGAAAACCAAGTTCTTAGGAAAATATAAACTCAGTTGGGTTTTGTTCTCAGTAGTCCCTAGAACAGTGTTTCTCTGTTGTCTGTGGAGGAAGGACGATAAAATAGCTTTTAGCTCCCTGATGCAATTATGGCTGAGTAACAGAAGTCTACTTTTAACTACTCAGAGCTTACTTACTTGGGCAAAGTTAAGAAAGAAAAGTTGTTTATGGTCCATGTCAAGACCGGGTAAACGAAGCTCTTCCCCTTCCCTCTCCAACCACTTCATGTATGCCTGACCACACACAGAAACAAAACCAGGTCCAGTTTGATCTTGTATATAAAAGTGGCTTACCAAGTTTGATTGGCGGTTGTATGCGTTTTATGAGGGTATCATGCTTAGGTGACATACCTTGTAAGCTTGCCTAACTCCTCCGTTGTCGGCAATGTTCTCTCCCAAAGTGGTAATTCCACTGACCTGGGTGACAAAGACATTTTTACAAACTCAAAGCGAAATGGCACACAAAGACTCGCAGGTTGTCTTAAAGAAAATCCATAATTTTTCATGGTAAACCAGGTTGTACAGCAGATTGAGCATGTTCTTCTAACAGGTAAATGTTTGGTTTGATTGTAACTGCATTGAACTTCTGAATAAAATTATCCAAGATAGTTTGAATAAAACATCCTGTAAATAAAAATAAGGGATCCTCTTAAAGATCTCAGAGGAGGATTCTGCACTGCTCCGGTCCTGTTCCCTCTCTAGGTTTCTTCCTAGGTTCTTAGGGCATTTTTCCTAACCACAGTGCTTCAATTGTCTGCCTTCTCTTTGGGGATTCAGGCTTGATCGCTGTTAAGAACTGCATCACAGCTGCTGATGTCAAAAAGGGCTATATAGTCATTACACCCAAATACATGTTTATTTTCCACTGACTCACATTTTGTCCGCCCGCAAGCTTCCAGGTGAAGCGGCCATACTGTTGCACCATACACTGTGACTGGTCCTTGAAGTGCTCCGCAGAATAATTACTCCACCAGTTAAGCATGTTACCATCCTTGTCAAAATTACGGCCTGTTTTTAGAGATGATAAGTGGAATTCAATCTGATGCAATCTCGTAAACATTTTCCCATTAATCAACGCTAGACAACACAACCTCTTTTCCTCAAAGCCCATTTCTCCACATCTGAATGTCACACTGTTTGTTTTATTATTGTTTCAGTTAGTCAATATTAATTGAGTGAGGAACAGAAGGATTAATATTAAGAGACTACAGCAAAATAAACACTTCTGTTCCTCACTCAAAACCTTCCTTTTCGACTTTTTTGGAAAAGACAGGAATAGGTGCAGCAGACGCTTAATTTTTTTCGGAGCTGTATCTTTTACAGAAAGAGATTACATGAATTGATAGTAACAGTCAAAATGATATAAAATACAAAGCCCACTTTCCTTGACTTTAGAAGGTCATAGCTGACATCTAAAAAGACTAACCGAAGATAATCCCATGTGCACCAGTCGTGTCTCTTGACATTATACAGCTTGTTTTCTAGCCTAAATCATTGCGAATTTGTGTCGCTTTAGATTAGTATACCGTACTGCAAATACTCCCCACCACCCAGGTTGGCAACCCCTGCTGTTCAGCACACTAAGCATGATTGCGCAACACACTGGATAAAGACGCAGACAGAGTCTGTAAATACTGCCTCACCATTGTCATCAAACCCGTGGGTTATCTCATGTCCAATGACCATCCCTATTCCGCCAAAGTTCAGCGCCTGGAGCTGGTGTTTACTGAAGAATGGAGGCTGCAGGATGCCTGCAGGGAACACTGGGAAACAGACAGGGAGCAGATCAGGCCAGACGAACAGTATAAAGTCTATAATCGTTCAACCTCAGGAAAGCAAAATGAAACAAAAAAAATTCCAGCTTCGTGTCCGACTAATCATCCTCACCCTCCACACTGCCAGTCCGTGTGTGAGCTTCACTGTCACATTCATTGTGGTGGCTGCCCCCACCCAAGCCCATCTCTTTTAGCCACAAAGCCTGTGTGCGCTGGAGCCTGAAACTAGCCCCATTCCATCAACAATGGAAAGCATTACCGCCAGTCGTTATTCTCAATGAGGTGAGAGTGGAAACCAGCCAGAGCACTAAGGCTCATTCATATAGAGCACAACACTAATCTGTGCCAAACCACGGAGCCGCTGGGTGGTCGCCCTGGCGATTAATCAAGAAGAAGGGCCTTCAAATGGCCTCAAATGTTAGGGAATATTTAGCTTTGGTCTATGGGAAAGACTTCATGTTGATTGTAATGATTGGGCTGTTCGGATTGTTGTTCATTAGAACACAAGGCACAGTTGAAAAAGGGACCGTAATCAGAATTTGGTTTCTTCGAAAAAATAAGGTAAAATCGAATGCCAAATGTTCTGTATGTAACACAATATTACCACAGCCAGATGTTTAAGATTCCCAATTCTTTATCTACATTACATACTTTTAAACTGTTGTTTAAATTGGGTTATTGTTATGATTATTTACAATGAGAATTTGTCAGTGCATTTTAGTGTCTGCAATATTTTTTCCAATTTCCGAAAAGTCCCCTCCCCCTTTCTTTTACCAAAGACCACTAACCATAGCTTGTAGATGTAAGGGGGATCCACTGTTGTCTGTTTTCAACTTACCTATCTGGTTTCGGTTTGGCGAGTAGAAAGCGTTGACCACAGCAGCGCCAATGATCCACCTAAAATATCAAAACAGCTTTTAGAATAAACTGACAACAATGAGATTGAGAATGTGTACTCTTGCCTTACATGTCCGGGTCAACCGGTTCCCTCAGCTTTTTCAAACTCTTCTGTGCCTCAGCCTGTAGGTTCTCAAGGATATTTTCAAAGTAGAAGTCCTCACTGAAGTTTAGCTGCAGAGGGAAACCAAATTAAGGTTTATAAGAAACCACCTAGATGACAATTCGGATATTAATTTCACTTCAAAGACAAATTGTTCGCCACAGTCATTTGAGGCCCTTCAGGTTTGCCTAGGTTTCGCGCACGTACATAAGCATACTCCTCATCAAGTTTCACATTGTCGTCTTCAAGAATGTGGTCAGGATAGCCGATATGTTCCTTTATGGCCAGGGCCTGTAACAGAGCAATGCGGCAATCAGCCGGTAAGTCCTTTATTACGCCACACAGAAAAACACATGTGATATGTCCTTTGTGCACTTGCTAAGTTCTTACCTTCTCCCTTGCCTTCTGCTTAGACTGGTCGTCCATCCAGCTCAGCTCCTCGAGGGTCTCCACGTACGCCTCTTGGATCTTACTGATGAGGTCACCGACCTGTCCGCATGATACGCACCCGGAATTATTGACACGGACACAGCTGGCCGCTCGTGTCAGAAGTGGAGACTAGGCTGCTTTATGGACAGTGATGTAATAAGCCAGAAATAAATGTTCTTGTTTAGCCTTGCTTCCTGTCTGACAGTGACTCACCATGCGTTTACTCTCACCGGCGAAGGTCTCTCGGACATAGAGGGCCCCCACGGCGTTCTCCATGCTGCTCTGGACGTAGCGTACGCAGTCCCGCCACCGCGCGTCCTCCACCGTGGTCCCGTACAGTGCCTGACATGCGAGGACGCATGCAGATAGTCGGGTTTTCCCTGAGCGTTTTTATTTTCAGTTGCTTTTCAACGTGTCTGCTTCTAAAGGATGACTGTTACTACATCTCACCTTTCTGTAGTGGGCCCGGGCGTCTCTGAAGCGGCGACTCAAGCTGCTGACTCTCTCCATGACTGTGTGCCAGGTCAGGTAGTTCTGCATAGTTCTGCAGGTGGACAACATGGCCATATTCAACCAATGATGTTTAAGCTATGGATCTACAGAAAACACACACAGAGATTCACGTATGATGTGACCACAAGCCAGCATTCTGCATTAAGAATTCATGGTAGATTATGTATTGATATAAGAACTTTAAGGCAAAAGGAAACATATTGTAGAGCCCTATAATTTCCACATGGCGGAGAACAGGACAGAATCACAGAATCCAGACAAACACAGAATTGTTTTAAAATGAACAATTTACATTTTGCTTGAATAGAACTGATAATTATCACTGCATTTTGCCTATTCTAAGACTGGATCTGAAAGAACATCAGGCTATGTCTGCTGTGAATGCAATGTGTGCGTGCTTGTTCCGCCGCCACAGAAAAACGTTATTTTTGTTTGGACTTTTTTACCAAGCTGTTGTGATGAGAAGTTCGACTCTTTCTATCTTGTCGAGTCGTTCAGTTTAAAGTTTGAACCTTTCGAGTCATTTCGTTAATCTGAGTCAGAAATGCCTACAGCCTCACGCCCACACTTGTTTTACCCTATGATTACAACTGTTTATCGTTACAAAATCATCGAATATTACATGAATTACTGTAGGCCATGCGCCCAATTATCTGTTACAAACATGTATTCAAAACGCTAAATGGCTTGATCAACTTTTCTTAGAGAACGTCTAACTAAAAGCTATTGTAGACTACTCAGCTGGAAGCCAGCGGTAGGGGTAGAACTCTGCTGGCAGACGTTCAAACGGACGAAACATCCGTTCAATTGAACCATAAAACCGACCGAGTCAGTCCTTCGTGATTTTTGTTTTTATTAGGCAAAGGCTCAGTGTACTATTTCATCTGTGATTATCATTGCAATCAACAAACAACTTCAACATTAATTATTTTAGACGTACCATGTGTCCATATATCTCGTATAAACATGTCTTTATAATGCTACTGTCTTGATCTGATTTCCTTTGCGATCGCAAAACTAACAGCGTATGCGGTGAATAGGTTGAACTCCATTGCCGGTCATTTAAATCAGTGGTCCCCAACCAGGGGTACTAGGACCCCTGGGGGTACTTGTCCTCTCCACAGGGGGTACTTGAAAACCCTCATGACACCATAGGCTTACTAGTGAAATTAACATGAGGGGGTACATCAGGGGTACTCCAAGCAGAGCAAAATTCGGTCGGTGGTACAGTAAGTTGAAAAGGTTGGGAACCACTGATTTAAATGAACCAGTCGTTAACGAGTCTTTTTTTTACTTAGCAAAGACAGCGACTCTGTGCTTACTTACATCTGTTTTTTTCATGACATCAATAATCAACAAACTATTTTATTATAGTCTGCGTTCAATCGTAACGTATAAACATGTCTTTATGAAGTACCTGCCTTGATTTATTTTTCTCTGCGAATGTGACCTACATAGACGTTGATCGGTAAACTGAGCTCGTGGAAGACTCGTGAGTTCCGTGTCCCGAGTCACTAAAAAGATTCGTTCAAATCGAACGATTCATTAGCGAACTGCACATCACTAACAAACCGAGCGCAGTTTACATTCACCCCGTTTACTATCGCAACAACGTCCTACTCCCAATGTTTCAAGTATCAAACTAGCGAGTGAGGTCAGAGAAACGTAACTGGCTGTGTCTTGTGCATGCACACGTTTTTGTTGAACTGTCAGTAAGTGGCTGTGATATTGACATAAAGAAGGTTCCCATCGTCTGAGCGACAACCAAATATAGCTAGCTAACTAGCTGTCACAACTCGTTAGCCACAATCGGCAACAATGGATTAGCGTCATACAGGCAACAGAGATTGGGCAGCAACAATAAGACCTGTTTTTCGTATTTTGCCTTCAAAATAAGTCTGCGGTGAAAAGTTATAAACATTCGGCAGCAACGATAAGACATCCAATGATCCTATTGTGCCTTCAAATTAAAGGTTTATAGATAGTGTGCATTCAGGTCAATTTCAAAGGAAAATCCATGTGGGGAAAAATATAAACGAAACAATATTACTTAAAAAAATACTTAAAATAAGGTAAATAATATAATAAGGTAGAGCACATTGAGAAATGGTTAGAGCTTAATTAACGTAGAGGACATTACCAATATAATTTTTTTTTGATATTATTGTTGTTAATTGGCTTGTTCTCATTACCTTTGGAGAGGAATTGTGTTATAAATTCAACCACATTTTATTGTCCCTCCCTACTGTAATGTACAAGTGATCCTTTTGTTACGAAAAACTATACAATGCCACAATGAATGTATTGAACAAAATACTCAGGAGAGTTTGAAAGGCTTGAAAATGAGAGCTCGTTCTGAAAGCTCCACCAAGTTTACTAGTTGTACTGTATTATAATAATACTTTTTCTGAGAGCACTTACTAAAGTAAACTTCAGAATTTATTAAATTTTTTGGTGTTTGTGTATTTAACACAAATTGAATTTTAAAAAGAAAATAACACAATTGGCCAAAAAATAAGAGATTTCATAGAGACCTAATGTTGTTCCCCCAGAATAATTCAGCACAGCCTATTGTGTTAATTGTGATCTCGTGTGACTAACGAATGTGTCAGATCTCTATTGCAAGATGCCCTATTCATTCATATTTAGTTCAAAATATACAAAAATATTGCGTGGGTTAACTACACTATTTTCCCTTAGCATGTTAGCCAAATTCCATTACTGAGTCAAACAGATCAACATACACAGTCTAGTAGACATTAATTCATGTCTTGACAGTTTTTGCAACATAAAACTACATTTTGGTACAATACTTTTGGGGAGGTTCTCTTTGTTATAGCACAGAAAAATCTGTCCAATCAGTGACATTTTGTGAATGCTGGATATTCATACCCAAGTTGTAAAAATCGGTCATGTGGTTTTGTTTATGACGCACAGACGGACATACAGAGACAGATGCACAGTGCCCGATTTTTATTTCGGGCACTGCTATTAGCTTCTTATGATCCTAGCGTGGTTCTTTGTCATCATCTCCCATTGGGCTGTCTGACCTGATAGTGTGTTTGGCTAGCACGTTGTTCATCTTTTCTAGGTAGGGGGAGCTGTAGACAACCACGTCCTCCTCTGGCTTGACCTCCACAGCCACGCTGGACAACACTCCAGTGACAAACCTGGTCCAGTTAAATCCCTGTCAGAAATGGCAGCAATTTTATTGTTTACCGTCTGTATCTTGCTCTGACGTTCACAACTCATCATGTATAAAAATATATCAATAGTAGACGTGGACCAAGCCATGCATCTGAACTCAAGGTTCCTAAAATCACTGGAGTTGAAGGACTCACATTGAAATCGAAGGACTCCTGCAGCTCAGTCAGGGTCATCTTATTGTAGAGAACGGTCACATCGTGGCGCTCCTCTGCGGGGGACGTTGCCTTCGACATGACAGGAGAGAAAGCATAGTTCTACTGGATTGTTTGATGTAATGACATTTGAGGAGACAAACTTATGTATCACTTGCCTGTTTAGCCACTTAAATTGACTGTAGTTGGAAAGCTATGGCTGTCATTCCCCTCTTCAATGGGGCTAACAAATTAGATGCAAACTGCTATAGGTCAATGTCTGTCTTGCCCTAACTATCTGAGATTTTGAAAGTCTGGTAAACAAACATAACTCGCCATTTTGACTCTCATCAAACTGTGGTAAACTCAGATTTTAGAGCTTGGGAGTAGCTCAGCTACATTGAAAAGGTACTAAATTCTATCATATCTGTTATAGATAAGAAGCAGTACTGGCCTAAGCCTTTGGCTTCGTAAATGATAGACTCAAAAGCCTTGGGTTCTCAGAGAATTGCCCAGCCTGGTTTGCGAATTACTCCTCAGACTTCACACGGTATGGAACATCTCAGGGGTTAGCAGTGACAGTGGCTCAGTCTGACGTTGTTTAGTATACATCAACAATGTTGGATTTGCCCCTGGTTATTCCCTTATCCTCCTTTATGCTGTTTTATGCCATACAATGTGTCTCTCAAACACTGAGTATGCGTTGCTTGATATTTCTTGAACTCCAACTGCTCCTAAACTACAGTGAAACTTAGTGTTTGCTTTTCAATTGGAAATGACCTCTACCTGCCCCCCTCACAAACATCCACCTGTTTCTTTCCCCAAATGTATATAATTTCTTTTAAGTATTCTATGCAACTTCAGTCCACTGCTATGACTCTGGCCAGGTTATTATTGATATGAAAATATACTTCAAATTCAAAATTTAGAGCTATAATCTACTACATTTAAATAGTGATAAAATCCACCTTAAGGTTGCCTGAAATAATGTTTATTCTGTCTACATCTGGTTCCTGTTGTAGCAGACTGCAACTCACATTGGCGATATCCGTCTCCAGCTCCAGCACCTGCACCATCTCCTCCATCACACGGTCATCTTCTTGGGTAAAGTTCCTGTCTTTGCGGGCAATCTTCGCTATGGAAACCATGAACTGCAGATAGGCCTCTCGCACCTGGAGCCACGTCATATATACAAAGATGACTGTATTTTACAGTAAAATTACATCAACAAGAATAACATGCTCTTTATCAATTCTACCTTTTTGTAGTTCCCATCGTTGAAGTAATAATCTCTGGATGGCATTCCAAGTCCGGGCTGGTCAATCTGTCAAATAGAAAGTAGACATGCCAAATGAGGATTGGTGAATTACAAAATAAAACAGGTGGCACTGAACATCGAACTGAGTGTCCGGAACATCGAACTGAGCGTCCGGAACATCGAACTGAGCGTCCGGAACATTGAACTGAGCGTCTGGAACATTGAACTGAGCGTCTGGAACCTGGTGAATTTAGACACTGTCCTTACGTAGATAATGTGGCGCTTGGAGTCACGGTCGTCTGTCCACACATACATGTCCAGCAGGACCTTCTTGTGGTACTGAGAGGTGAGGGTGGCTAGAGTGTCCTCCAGGCTCCATGCTTGCTCTGGAAAACCAATACAACACAGACAAACACTGGGTCTTTTAACTGAACTTTAAGTACCGACTGGCAGGGAGTGAACAGACTACATTTCACAGTGTACTTTAAGTGGCAACTGCCACAGAATTTACAGAGCTGTCATGAATCCATTTGTGCAGATGCACTTACGCGTGGTTAATTTAGTTTGAGCCACCGTTCTTGATTACACTTAATTACACAGCTGGCAATTTGTAGGTATGGAGTGGAGCAGGCTGTATTAAGAATCGGTCAGTCGTGATTGCCCCCCCAATCACCATGTATTACAGGCTTGCCATTGAGACAGGCTGGACTATAACATCCCTCACACTCATCATTTCAGTGTGTGCGCAAGCGCATTCAAGCGCATGTCAGTACCTGCAGTGCTGTTCCAGTCCTCTGAGGCGACTGGCCAATCACCTATACTGTCAATAAGTTGCATGAGCGGCTGAGAGTCACGCTGCTCTATCAGTGCTGCGGAAGACACAGATGGCATGACATCATTTACTACTGATTATTGTTATCGAGCATCCATCTGATTCAGGTGACACCCATGCGAGTGAGCGGGACTTTGGGTGACAGGAGCCCTTACTTACTCTCATTCATGCAGGAGTTGTAGAGGGTTTTGGCCTTCTTGAAGGCGTCGCGGTCCCGATCACTCTTTGCCTCTAACACTCCTGAGAGAAGATAGTGGCAACGCAAAGTTTAACTCAGTTTGTTTACTGATTCGATCTGACGAAGCAGCTGACAAAAAACATGAAATCCTGTGGATGGCGCATTAGCTGGACACGGGTGACTTTGTTTTCACATTACGGCGGCCCCCTTGGTTCCTATGGCAACCTGTGGCTGACTGACCTTTAAGCACTATCTCCAGCTTGTCTCTGAGGATGTCAAAGACGCTGTGTCGGGAGCTGGTCTCCGGGATGACGTGGTGCTCCAGCCAGCCCCCGCAGGCATACTGGTAGAAGTTCTGACATGGCTTCACCTTCGGATTGATGTTCTGCAGGAGGCGAGCGGCTGTTTGGGGCCGCAGTCGAGAGGGAGGCATGTGGGATTAGATGGCATGGGGTGTTGTTATGTTTTGTACGATGTAGACTATAATACTGAAGATGACGATGGGTTTGTTTTGGAAAAACAACTACACATGGCTGAACAGCTCACCTGCCCTGACGCACTCAGGAGTTGTACAGACATTGCTAGAGCCAGAATGGTCCTGCTGCCCTGAAACAACAGTTTATGGATATGAGGAGCTGTTCCTTCACAAATTACTATTGCCATTCCTGGCAAAGAGTTGAAATTTATTAGAAAGCAGTACCAAGGGGCCCTTTCTGTGGCAGTTCTCTGGCAAGTCATGGTTTTGACACCGTCTATCTTTCTTCTAATTAACCAGACAGCCAATCAATATTGGAGTCAGGATTAGGCTTTCCCCAAGTATTACTCTCAGTACATCTAATTTAATATTTGAAGAAACTGTAGAGAATTGCAATTAATTAAACATACTCAAATGGCCAAATAAACAGACAACCTTGGACTTTTCTTGAATGAAAAAAGTTAAATAGAAAAATCAAATCAGATGACAGGGCTGTAATTATAAACACCTGGGAGCCATTACATGGTTGCACAGCGTTTGGCTAAGATAACAAATGTTCCTTGTAAGCATCATTTAGCTCACTGCTTCACCTCTACTGGCAAATTGGTCCACTTCTCAGAAGCACTCTGCCACCTGCTGTTTTCTGATTTTGCCTCAAGTTTTAGGTGTGATTTAGATCTAGAGTCTTCCCTGGACAGTTCAGCCTCAGATCAAGAAAGCCTGACTAAACTTCTTAAAAACGTACCTACTTTTAACAAGTACTGGGGAGAAAGGTTTTGTGGACCAATTGAACAAAGTTTGAGCTCTTTGGCTATACAGATCAGACATGTTAATAGATTACCCTATTAAGAATTCACTAAAAAGACATCCTGTATTTACAATCACATTCTGATGATTATGATGCAGTGGGTTTTTTTTGTTACTGGGGGCCTTGAACGTGTATACGGTATCGTAAAATCATCATACTGTCAGGCATTTTAGAGACCCTGTTCAACCCAGTGTCCAAACATTGAGCCTTCATTGAAAGTTGTGGATATTTCCAACAGGACAACCCCAAGAAGTCATCAAAAAGCACCCAGGAAGAGATGCTAGACTGTTAGAGAGTGGCCAATGAAGAGTCTAGATCATTTTTACAACCATAACTTATAACTAGGTCAGAGAGAGTTGGAGCAGGGCACGCACCCAATTTTAAGGGCCAGTTTCACAGACATGGATTAAGCTTAATCCAGGACTAAAAATTAAACTCAATGAAGTTTTCTATTGAACTTGAGTTTTTAGTCCTAGACAAAGCTTAAACCGTGTCTGTGAAATCAGCCCTAAGAATTTAGACCTGTTAGTTGCAGTAAAGTTGGCACATTTGCCAGTAGAAGGGTTCAGGAAGCTTATTTATATACAAGGAGGTTTTGCTTACAATTACCTTGGTTGTAAAACAAAGTACAAGCTCCAGGGTGTCCATAACTTTGTCCTAGTCGTTATCCTTAAATTGGGATCAGGTAAAATCTGTACCCAATTAACATAATTGTTCTCAGTACAAACACTGCCTATATATGCTTGTATGCTAAAATGGAAGGATATAACCTGGCATGTAACAAAACAATCAATAGTCAAGCTAGGTTAACACAAATGTCAATTGAAACCTTTGACATAAACCCAAAATAATTTGTGAAAAGTAACTTTTAATAAAAAGAGACAAACAACTGATAAAAAAGTATGTCATACTTACAGACAAAGCTTTCAGAGGCATAAAAAAACAGGATGGCATAACATATCTTAGAATACATGTTACTATACTCTGAAATGAGGTCAGCAGATCCCAATGCTTCCTTTATCCTGTTTTCATGCACCAGATCAGAAGGTACCATAGAATAAAAGGGGTTAACAAGGTGTAATAAATGAAAATGGCATTTAGGTGGCACTAAATTACGAAACATCCATAATGACGCAGAACACTCACAGCCTGTCTTTAAATGAAAAGATTCTGGACTGACCAAACTTGAACTTCCATTTTTTTTTATACTGGGGAGGTGATGGGGCTACCAGATTTGGCAATATTTTGCTAAATTACAGAACAACTAATATTTTTTTCTTTACATTATCTGCTTGGGTATTTGATCCAGCAATCTTTGTGTTCCTGGTCAGATGCTCTGACCTGAGGGTCTAGGCTGATCATTGCTAGCAAACCAACATTACCAGCATATAACAACAGGGACCTGCTAAATGTATATGCTGGTGTAACTGGTGTGATTATCTATCTAGCTGTCCAGTAATTAATGCTTGTTGGTAGCATTCGATTGGTGACATAACTTTCTCAATAATCCTAACCCTCTAAATAAAGTCTTATGTACTTTGTCAGATATTTGATTATGTTCTGGGTGCATATGTGTTTAAACATGAGATTGGAAGCAGGAATTTATTTTACGAATATTTGTCCTACAGTTGAGCTAGTAGCTATCAATTTAATCCATTTGAGGCTCAAGCCTAAGAGTTATGCATGTTTTTCCCGATTATCAAGACAGCAATGCTCCAAAGTGAATATTTTCTTTAGCTTCACTCCTTTCTTTTTCTGGCCTCACCCTTTCCCAGTCCCTTCCAACACACAAGGCAGGGAATGTGCTTAACATATTTACTAGATTCTGATAATCAACCACTCTCTTTTTTTTTTCCAGATTACCTTTCATCCATTCACTACACCCTCACTGTATTTTGTTCCAATTTTTCTGCTCCTAAAGCCACTTTTTATCACTTCAAATTGTCTATCACTACAAAGATCACATTTCTTCCTCAACCTCAAAGCAACTCATTTGGGAAAGGGGGAATCCTATCCCCCTTTCCCAACCCTCCAAGTCCTTCCCATAGTCACTGTGGTGGCAACACACAAGTACTAATTTCTCCTTCTTCCCCCTCTCTCATCTGTCTTTGTCCTCTTGGATTATATGCTGCCAATGTCACTTGTCCATTCATACTTGAAAAATATAATTTACTGTCCACCAGGTACCCTTTGAGACTTCCTTACCTTGACACCTTGATTAACTAATTTCCAACACCTGCCTCTTCTTTCCGCATCTTTACAATCTACCTTCAGGACTTTGATTGCTTCTTTATCTCCACTGTTTCACTGTCCTCTAACCCAACCCTCCCAGCCCTTATGCCCATGGTCATGTGCTATTACAATATGTATCCTTTCTCCCCCATCACTCCTCATAAATCCAGTCATCTCTCCTATGTGCTAAATCATTTCCTCTCTGGTCTCCAGATTCTGACTCTTCAACCTTAGTTTTTAGATTCTGTGTGTCTCGCTGTCCCCATTCCCCCGGTTATGTGTCTAACGATCTTACTGCAAAATCACAGAGCTTTGGGTGATTGAACAAAATGTAGTACTAAACTTCCCTTGCTACCTTCTCCTCTATATCTACTGCTTAAGCCAAATGTATACCTCTAAATGTTAACGTTATCCCTCAAGACCCACTAATCAGCTCCCTTCACTTCCTGTAATGTATTTTAGACTCATTTTAATAATTGATTTTTTTTTGTTGCCATCAATCTACACACAACGCACCCTAATGACAAATGCTTTATTAGAAATCCAATTTATTGAGAACCCTCCCTGAAATATCTCATGCACAAAAGTATTCAGATCATTTATTCAGTACTTTGTAGAAATGCCTTTGGCAGTGATCACAGCTTCGAGTCTACTTGGGAATGCCTCAACTTGCATTGCACACCTGGGGCCGTATTCACAAAACATCTTAAGGTTAAAAGTAGCTCCTCACTTGCTAATTTAGGAGTAACACTTAAAAAAAATGGTTTGTCAGTCCTAACTTCAGGACTGCAAAATGTTTGGGTATTTCATAGTGTTTTAGTGCTAAAACCAGCTCATTAATCGGTGAAAACGTATGGATGGCACTGAGCTTTTAACAAGGTATCGCTTTAAGCATTAGGTTATTTTGATCATAGTAGAGCTAGTCAGAGATGCTGTCGCTTTTCCAACAAACATAAGCAACCCAATAACATTGCAGATCAAGGTTGACAACTCTACGCTGCTTGGCTACAAGGAAAATGCAGCTTTGCAGCACAGACGAACTACGCATATCTCAGTCATCTGAGATATACGTAGAAATATATTCCCTTTCCAGGCCCCATATCTTCCAACAAAGCATTTGGTTTACTCATTCACCAACTATAAAGAAACAAAACCAACTTCATGGCCATAGCTGGACCACCTGGTATAGTCAGTGCTATAGATGTGACACAATATTGCACAAATTATTTCACCATCAAAAGATGAACGTGCATTTCCGTCTGAGCTGCCAGACATGTAAGAGGATGGTTCCATGTTTACTTGATGACACTTAACCTACATTTTTATTTGAATATGTTTACATCACTATGGCAACATGACACATCGATCTACGGTATTGCTATGATGAATTTACTGGCTGAGACCCCTCCCTTATCAGCCAATCACAGTGGGCATAGTAAGTAAGCAACGGGGTGAACCCCGCCCTTTCTTTTAGCTTGAGACTTCTCCCCATTCCTTAGTAAAAGTTGGTTGTAGCTGCTTTGTGAATAGGTTTTAAGAGGAAACTTTTAGCTTAGTCCTCCTAGTGGTAAGATAAGATGTTTTGTGAATACTGCCCCTGAATTTCTGCAGGTTCTTCATTCTTCCTTTTTGATTCTCTCAAGCTCCGTCAGAATAAATACGGAATAAATATTCAGGTCTCATCAGGCCACTCATGTATATTCTGAGACTTTTGTCAAAGCCACTTTGGCATTGTCTTGGCAGTGTGCTTTGGGTCATTGTTGTGCAGGAAGACGAACGTCTCTCCCAGTCTGGGGCACTGTGCACTTTGGTATCAAGTATGAAGAACCTTCCCTGAATACTGAGTCTCCCAGTCCCTGCCGATGTGCATCATCCATGGAATAAGTCCACCATTTTTCACTGTAGAGATGATATTTGCCTTGTTAGCGCTACCTTGTCTTTGTCAGAATAAATGCTTGGCATACACACGTAATAGTTTGATTTTGATCTCATCAGACCAGAGTATGTTTTCCTTCTTGCTCTCGGGCTCCTTCAGGTGGCGAGTCTTATGCCTTTTACTCAGGTTTGGATTTCATCAAGCCAGGAATGCTGCAAATATTGTTTTCCATCTAGCATCTCTGCATATATACTCAGAAGCTCTGTTATAGTGGCCATTGTGTTGTTGGTCACCTCCCGGACCGAGGCCCTTCTTCAGTCACTTAGTTTGGCCAGACCGACGGCTATAAGAATCATCTTTGTAGGTCCAAACATATTTCACAACGATGTAGCCCGCTATTCTCCTAGGAGCGTTCAGCGCATTAGAATTTTTTAATAACCTTCCCCAGATGAGTGCCTCAACACAACTCTCAGAGGTCTATGGAAATTCCTTGGGCTTGGCTTTGTTTTTGCTCTGACAAACACTCTGACAAACACACTCACAAGTTTGGGACCTTACATAGACATGTGTGCCTTTCTAAATCATGTCCAATCAATTTAATTTAACACAGTTAGACTCCAATTAATTTCTAGTGACATTTCACGTATATTAAAGGACACAGCAATGCATCTGAGATCAATTTGAAGTGTAATGATAAATGGTCTGGAGACTGCTATACATGAAATATATATATATATATATATATATATATATATATATATATATATATATATATATATATATATATATATATATATATATATATATATATATATATATATATATATATATATATATATATATATATATATAT
>JACXGJ010005657.1:0-37929 GCA_016801105.1 Esox niger | reverse complement strand
TATATATATATATATATATATATATATATATATATATATATATATATATATATATATATTACCAATTCCCCAAGGGTATGCAAACTTTTGAAAATAACTTTACCTGATCGATTATTCTCTAGCTCATATGAAGCATGTTTTGCTTTGGCAGTTGTTTATTAGTGTACGAAATCAACAATAATCTCAAATGTTCAGTTAGATTAGATTTTGTACAAAAGAAACAAATCAACACATGGTATGAAATTCTATAATAAATTAAGTCACTTTTAAAAATGCAGTTGTAAAAAATTGCAAGATATTAACCCTAATGGCTAGTCAAAAATCTCCTTGAAATGGCAGGATGAAAATTTGACAGGACATAGATTTTAGGGATGGTGCCGGTTTGAGTTTAAAAGACTACATTTTTGGACAACAACACTTTCGAACATATGACCAGCAGGACAACAATTCATATTCCTGAGCAGTAAATCTACAGTGGAAAGGGACAGTTTACACCCCCCTGTTAAAATGACAGGTATTTGCGATGTAAAAAAATCGGACAAAGATTAATCATGTCAGAACTTTTTCCACCTTTAATGTTACCTATAACGTGAACAATTCAATTGACAAACAGACTGAAATCTATTAGGGGAATTTTTTTTTAACTCACTATAACCTGATTGCATGTGTGCACATCCTTAAAATAATACTTTGTTGAAGCATCTTTTGATTTTATCACACCACTCAGTGTTTTGGGGTAGGAGTTAGATTGCAAGGACATCTTCTGTGCACAGCCCTTTTCAGATCACCCCACAGATGTTGAATTGGATTCAGGTTTGGGATCTGGTTGGGATATTCCAAAACATTAATCTTCTGGTGAAGCCATGCTTTTGTGGATTTGGATTTGTGCTTTGGGTGTTTGTCATGCTGAAAGATGAACTTCAGCTTTCTAATGGAAGCCTGAAAGTTTTGTGCCAAAATTGCCTGGTATTTGGAACTGTTCATAATTCCCTCCACCTGGACTAAGGCCCCAGTTCCTGCTGAAGAAAACAGCCACAAAGCATGATACACCCACCACCATGCTTCACTGTGGGTATGGTGTTCTTTGGGTGATGTGCAGTGTTGTTTTTGCACCAAACATACCTTTTGGAATTATGGCCAAAAAGTTCGACCTTGGTTTCATCAGACCAAAACACGTTTTCCTACGTGATTTTGGGAGACTTGATGTTTGTTTTCACAAACTTCAGCCAGGCTTGGATGTTTTTCTTTGTAAGAAAAGGCTTCCGTCTTGACACCCTACCCCATAGCCCATTCATATGAAGAATAAGGGAGATTGTTGTCACATGTAGCACACAGGCAGTACAGACAGAAGATGGTTGTGTCGCTGCTTTTTTCTAAAATTTTAGCCAACCAAAATGTATTGAATACACCTTTATAGCACACAACTCAAAAGGTTGTGATGGGTACATCTTGATGCAAATGGTGGCAAGCTCATGATTTTTACAGACAGCACATTCAGCCAGTGATACACTGATTGATAGTAATTGCATCTTACCGATGAAGCTAGCAGCTTTGCCAAAAGCTATGGGTTTTAAGGATTCGAAAAAAGGCTACTTTCCGTGCAAGTTTAAAATCAAGGAGAATGAGAACTATGTTGGATCCAACCTGGAACCACATTGCTACGGTGTGAATACCAGAAATAGAAAGTATGTACGTTTTTGAGTTTTTGCAATGTTATGAAACGGATTCCACAGGCACGTTTGTCGTGAAGGATAAAATAAAGGCTTATTGCGTGAATGATGTAGTCATCTTGAGAGAGGGTTGTATTCGCTACAAACTTGAGATTTTGGAATGTGGTGGTGTTGACGACCTTTGATGCTCCAGTGCGCCTTGCCCCTCAGGATGCTCATTTCGGTGGTCGTACCAACGCAATTCACATGAAGTTTCAGGCTCAAGAAGGGGAGACTACTCAGTATAACGATGTGTTTAGTCTTTACCCATTCTGCAACAAAACAAGGACTTATCCGATTTGGCATCCAAACATAGACTTTCCAGATTCCAAACCATTACTCACAGACTTTGGTATTGCTAGGTCTACCATGTGTTCACCAAAATGCCTTTGCCACCCTGTTTTACCGCTCAGGGTTTGCGGTAAGATGTTTTTTCCCTTGTGTCGATTATGTGCAGGAAAGACATTCTTGTCTCGACCCACCTGATTATTTTGTTGAGACCCATTATGATGACATTGTGGGGACAGTTTTTACCGTCGACTCATACGTGCTGGTGAAGGCTTTGAAGGCGTAAATTACATGAATAATCATGTGAAATAGTCAGAAGTCTGTGAGTCTGAAAACTAAGTAACTGATTTTTCACATACTAATTCAAAAAGAGCATTAACTGGTACCTGGGTTTCTATTGAGCTGATTAAGGCTGTTGAGCAAGGTTATTACATTGTGAAAATATTTAAAGTCTGGGATTTCGCCAGGACATCAGATATTCTTTTTGCAGATTATATAATAACATTCCAGCACAAGCACAAAGCTAGTGGGTTCCAACCATTAAGTGGTTGTCGATGATACAAAGGAACAATTTATCAGTGAATATCATGAAAAGCAGCGTGTGCAGCTTGACAAGGAAAACATTGTTGTAAACAGTGCTAGGCGATCTGAATAGTCTTTGGTGTAAGAAGGGTGAGCGGTCTATTGCCTTGAGTTGTATTCACTCTTGGAGAAATTGGATAGATAGACTTGTACTGTACACAGAAACTGATTCAGTGATCTTTGATTGGGTGACCCCTCTTGGTCCATTCTTGGGTGACTTGACAGATGCGTTACCAGATGGTAAAGACTTACGGTTACAAAGCCGTTAAAGGATTGACATGCCTCAGAGCAAAAGGCATTACTCTCAAGAGCTACAACACAACCATTAATAATTTGAAAATGCCAACAAGACTTGTTGATAACTTTGTACAAGGTGAACATGTTTTTTATGAGCATGTCCTTTCTAATGCAGACACAATTGCTAAAGATGGAAGAACATTCACATTAAAAACCGAGTAGTGTCTAAGCGTTTCAGACTTGTGTACAACAAGCGTGTACTCCTCCCCGATTTCAGCACAAGGCCTTACAGGTACTAAAATGTATTCTAGGATGGATCGCGGATTTGACCCACAAATACAACACGCATTCAGCTGTGTCATTAGCAGCCAATTATCCTCGGGTAAAACACATTTTGTGGAGATTATGTTACGTAATGCTGATGTTGTTTTCTCTTAAGAAATTCAGAATTTGGCCTGGGTTAGTTCATGTTGGCAATCACTGTATGGCGAAATGTTGACGTTGAGGGCGATTACTTTTGAAGAAGTTCTACCAACACAACTGTGTGATGACAATCTGTTACCGATCCAGAAAAACAACGTTTTAATTATTGCTGATTTAATGAAAAGTGCTTCTTAGAGTTTGGAGAGAGTTTTTAAACAATATTCACACCACCGTATCCACCACCGTATCCAATTTATCTTGTCCAAAACATGTTTGTTGAAGGGAAATCTAGTAGAACTATTAACTTGAACAAAAATGACTGTATCTTGATTAAAAACCCCTGCGATAATCAGCACATTAGTATTTAGGCAGATAGATATACCCCTGTCTTTTTTGGTTCTTCATGGAGAGTTTTAAAGATGCAATACATCCACCCAAATCTATTGAATATTATTTGGATTTGTCAATTTGCAATATATTGTTGAAGACGGATATGGATTTACTTGAAAAACCTAAAATATACTCTGCCATTTTCCAAAGATTCTTGACTGTTTTTTGACATGGGGAGCTTGACACAAATACATAAGTCTACCTGGGGCTGAGACTGTGGCTGATGTAGTGAACATGACTCATCAAACTGCTGATTGAAATGTTCATCATTAATGACATTTTGAATATTCTTCCTGTGAGGAGTAAGAAGAATGTTGAATATATTCCTAATACAATGCACAGGTCTAAAGATTTGACTTCATGGATTTCAAATGGTGAATTCATTTTCAAAGAGGAGATAATCAAGGGTTCGTACCTGTCTGATCTGGTTAAAAGTGTGACAGCAAACAATAACATTGCTGATGTCAGAAGGGACCACTCTTAATATTTTTTAAATCAGCATTGTACATGTATGGCAGCCATTCCATTCCATTGTCTGTTAAATTCCAACACAGACACACCTCATTTTACTCTATGAGGTACTGATTAGGTAATTACCTGTACCAAATCTAATTTAACAAGGAAAAGTATAAAACCCACTGCTTTGGTCATCCCTATCTAGGACGAGCTGGATGGCAAAAATAGTGCAAGTAGTGCAAGTAGTATTCAAAGGTAATTTGAATAAAAAAATAGGGCTGAAGTTGTGCAAAGCTAGGAAAAAGCCCATCATCAATGAGAAGCAAAGAGCCAGGCTGAAGTTTGCAAAACACCATAAGGATTGGACCATAGAGGATTTGAGTAAGGTCATCTTTGAAAAGTCAAATTTTCTGCTTTGCCCAACACCTGTCGTCTAATGGTTAGACGGAGACCTGAAGATGCCTACAAGCCAGTGTCTCACACCCACTGAAATTTGGTGGAGGATTGGTGATGATCTGCGCATGCTTCAGCAAGGCCGGAATCGGGCAGATTTGTCTTTGTGAAAAACGCATTAATCATGCCAAATACAAGGTGATCCTGGAAGAACACCTGTTTTCTTCTGTTTTTTTTCCAGCAGGACAATGCTCCATGTCACACAGTCAGGTCAATCAAGGTGTGGATGGAGGACCACCAGATCAAGACCCTATCAAGGCCAGCCCTCTGTGCAATACTCATGCTGTCTGATCAGCATCATGATATGCCACACCTGTGATGTGGATGGATTATCTCGGCAAAGGAGAAGTGCTCACTAACCCAGATGTAGAACGATTTGTGAACAATATTTGATAGAAATTGGCCTTTTGTGTACATAGAGAAAGTCTTAGATATTTGAGTTCAGCTCATGATGAATGGGGGCAAAAACAAAAGTGTTACATTTATTATTTTGTTAAGTATATATACAGGAGGTACCCGTGGAATGCATTCTGTAATTGTATACTTTTCATCTGTGTACCTTTTTTCATAGTCTTTGGTCAACGCCCCTCTCAACTTGGAGAGTCTCACAGTATCTCCAACTCGTATCTCCAATTTGTTTACCATTTCTCATCATCGTTGTATCATACCGGTTCTCGAGAACTAGTCAAACATTTTGTTCACAAACGTCAACAGGCTTTTTCTTAATTGACCGATGGAAGCTATGGTTGCAACCACAAACTAAATCTTGAATAACCTAACATAGCAAGTGTTTGCAGCTGTGAAATCCCGCCACATTTAAGTTTATACTTGCTTTGACATCATTTCCTGTAGCAATATGTTTTATGTTCTATTTCTTCATTAATAATTCAACTTATGAATACAAAAACATTCCTTCCCCTAGTCTGTTTGGAGTTTTTGGGGTGTTCTTCCTTCTTTTAATGTCTTTAAATGCTCACTTTACCTTGAAAGCGCTTTTATTTCTCAGCACACAAATCCATGTGTATTGGTCTAATAAATCTATGCATGTTAACATAAACATCATGTTATTGCTTTCCTCACTGTAAAGACTCATGTCAACCAAATCCATCTAAAATGATATCATGAACGATAACTCTATTTCTTTGAAAATGTATAGCTACCGGCCTGTGTAGCGTGTATGTATCCTGGGCAAGTAGCCAGTCATTTGCCTTGCCATTTTTGAGAATCTCCCCAGTTTTCTCAAAGTACACTCTTTTCAAATCCTCTCTACCCATACAAGCACCAGGGAATGACAGGTCGTAGTAAATACTTTTCTTAACCTGTTCAGACACCGTAGAGCATTGGGTCAACAATGAGAATTAATATGTGTTTAACATTGTTTAAATACAGAAACATTCAGAATTCTGCTAATTGGAAAATCTGTAAACATTTTAGAAATACGGTCTACATCCACAGCTTCATTACTGACCAATTTTATCACACAAGCATATATTACATACATAAACACACATAACAGCTTCCCAATTTTTAAGTTTTTGTTGCCAGCATTTAAAAATGTTATCAATTTTATACATTAAATTGTTTAAAGCATTTGATTCAACACCATTTGACAACAATTCCGGCCAATCAATCATCAGATGTGTTCCTGACCTTTTCCATATGCTTGTTAAGATTATTAAAATGCTTTTATACTGACATGGTCTTGGTTATTAAAAAGTCTGAAACCATGAAATCCACTCTTGATTGCTTTGTGCATCAACTGTTTAATCATTAACTCACTGAGCGCGTCAATGAAAACAATGGTAGAAAGATAGAGTCCCTAACTGCTCTGTAACCGTAGAAGTTAGAAGCGTAATTCTTCTTCCATGTGATAGGGAAAATTCTGCTGCATATAATAATCTGTTGTGCACCTTTGTCAATAAATCAGAAGCCCCACAATCGCGTTCACAAAACTTATTGATGACACCGGCACATCTAGGTCACACATTTTTGTTAATAACTCCACAACCGTAGAAGTTAAGTTAAAGATTAAATTGATTAAATCCACGCAAACAACGAAATTCCACTGCAAATACCAACGCCTCGTTTGTGTACTTTTGTCAACCAGAAGCACCGCAATCGTAATCACAAATCCACAACAAGTCGGATTTCAGGATTTCAGCATCAGCCCTAACTAATTATACTTGATCTTGATCTGTTGTTTGGAAGTCTACAATACATAAACCAATCAATCACAAACTGTGGTAAAACAACCAATGGAATGTCTTTCCATGTCACCCCGCTCCCCAAAAGAGAAAAAGGCGAGTGTCGCAATTACCATGCTCCCAATAAAGTCATTCTGCACTTGGACTGCATTGAAGACGCATTCAGTTGCTAGAAGCAATTGTTTTGATAAAAAAGAAATGGCCAAAATGGCGAAAGAAGTGTAATAAATTATTATGGAGTGCGAGGATGGTGAAAATGTGTCAGAACATTCAGACGATGAAAAGTATCAAGACAGAATTAACCATTTTGTAAAATAGGGTAAGTGTAGCCTAAATGCTATTCTATGATAATATTTATTCATATTCTGCATTGTTTTAGTGGAATTACAAGGCCTATATGATAACTTCATATAATGGCCAGTGGTCAAATGTGCAACTCTGTTGTGTTGTGTCATGTCCCCTGTGGATAAAACCATCCAAGGGAAGACTGGACACATCCCTATTCTAATCTCCACCAATTCCAGATATGGCATACAGTGGGGCAAAAAAGTATTTAGTCAGCCACCAATTGTGCAAGTTCTCCCACTTAAAAAGAAGAGAGGCCTGTAATTTTCATCATAGGTACACTTCAACTATGAGAGACAAAATTAGAAAAAAAATCCAGAGAATCACATTGTAGGATTTTTTAAATGAATTTATTGGTAAATTCCTCTGTAAAATAAGTATTTGGTCACCTACAAACAAGCAAAGGTTACCATCAGTAACACACTATGCCGCCAGGGACTCAAATCCTGCAGACGTGCCCCCCTGCTTAAGCCAGTACATGTCCAGAGAGCATTTGGATGATCCAGAAGAGGATTGGGAGAATTTCATATGGTCAGATGAAGCCAAAATAGAACTTTTCGATAAAAACTAAACTTGTCGTGTTTGGAGGAGAAAGAAGGCTGAGTTGCATCCAAAGAACACCATACCTACTGTGAAGCATGGGGGTGGAAACATCATGCTTTGGGGCTGTTTTTCTGCAAAGGGACCAGGACAACTGATCCGTGTAAAGGAAAAAATGAATGGGGTCATGTATCGTGAGATTTTGAGTGAACACCTCCTTCCTTCAGCAAGGGTATTGAAGATTAAACATGGCTGGGTATATCAGCATGACAATGATCCCAAACACACCGCCCGGGCAACGAAGGAGTGGCTTCGTAAGAAGCCAGATCTCAACCCCATAAAAATCTTTGGAGGGAGTTGAAAGTCCGTGTTGCCCAGCGACAGCTCCAAAACATCACTGCTCTAGAGGAGATCTGTATGGAGGAATGGGCCAAAATACCAGCAACAGTGTGTGAAAACCTTGTGAAGACTTACAGAAAACATTTGACCTCTGTCATTGCCAACAAAGTGTATATAACAAAGTATTGAGATGAACTTTTGTTATTGACCAAATACTTATTTTCCACCATAATTTACCAATAAAGTCATTAAAAATCCTACAATGTGATTTTCTGTATTTATTTTCTAATTTTGTGCCCCATAGTTAAAGTGTGCCTATGATGAAAATTACAGGCCTCTCTCATCTTATTCAGTGGGAGAACTTGCACAATTGGTGGCTGACTAAATACTTTTTTGCCCCACTGTATGTAGGGAATTCCAATAGAAATAAAGGCACCCACTATTCAAGACACACCATAATATTTGTTTGTAGTTATTCTGAACCCCTGGTTCAGAAATGTAATGTAAAACTGCTTACCTATTGTAATTTACTATTTTATTTCAATATAAAACCCAAATATGGGCACTTTCATTTTTTCATTTTTCTGACTATTTCACATGATTATTCATGTAATTTACGCCTTCAAAGCCTTCACCAGCACGTATGAGTCGACGGTAAAAACTGTCCCCACAATGTCATCATAATGGGTCTCAACAAAATAATCAGGTGGGTCGAGACAAGAATGTCTTTCCTGACTTGGGTGATCCACTTCACGTCAGATGCATGCTTTGTGGAGACTGGCCAAACAACGTATTCCAAGATTACACCCAATGTTGCTTTGATGATCTTTAAAACTTGTAGAGCAAGGCATTTGTCCATTTTATGATTAGTCTTGTCAGCATTTGAAAGGTATGATAGATAAAGAGGTCCTTGCTGAGCACGAAGCCGGTCAAGCCAATGGTAGTTTCTTTGGGGGCATAACAATGGAATCGAGCTCTCAGGGTCCAGGGTACCGTAGCAAGGTTCAGCGTCGTCATCCAAGGCGTCACACAGCCAGTCCTCAGCCTTGGATTCTTCAAACTCCGGCTGGTTGTATTCTTGAGACATATTTCTTAAAGTCTACCAGCTGCTTGATGCACACAGGCAGACAGACTGCTTTCATGCTGTGTTGAGGACTGTGTTAGCTTAAGGCAGCGCTTCAGGGTTGTACGTCACTTGAACAGCACGCAGTCACAATTTCTATCAATCACACTGACATTATCCGGAAGTAGTTCCAATTTAACAGAGTCATACTGTTTCATTCCCTCGATTACTTTAAACAGAACATCTACTGTATTGTGTGCCCTGTTTAGTGCCCAAATAAAACACTTTTTTAAAGGTGGTCCATAAACTGGCATTAAAGACCATTTGAAGTCACACCAACCTTACACTTTTGGCCTGGTATCTCAGGGTTGAAAATGTATCCACCGATCCACTCCTGTGCTAACATATCCTGGTGTGTTGATGAATTCGGTGTAAGCTCTGCATCCTTTTCTTCTGCGCTTTAGCGCATGTGGATTACAGCTTCGCCATCCATTTGTAATATCTTGCTAAACAGCGGTTAAGCTGCTAACTTTCAATGGTGTTTCACAAAAAAAAAATCACACAGCACAATCCGCCATGGTTTGTAGTGTGTATGTAATTTTAATATCAGGCAAGTCTGAATGACCAACACTGGGGTCTGTGTGGTTAAAATACACAGACACCACAAATCACCTATTGCCTCCTATAACATGAAAGGTTAACACCTACCGGTTGTAAGACATCTGTTGTAGCACATATTGGAACATAAAATGCCGGGAGGTTTAGCTACGCTGAACCCTGGTGCCCTTTTGTTGAACATCAAACATCTTGCCGCTGATATAATACTTATTAATTGCCAGGGAATTTCACATTCCAGAACCCTAAGACACATTTGTTCAACATCAAATCAGACTGGAAGCTCTAACCACAAAGTCGTAAATCAAGTGATAGAATATATCCTACATTTTCAACTCAGGTTGTTAAAAAGTGCTGTTGCAGTCTAAATCCTAAAGAGTAAATTGTTTGATTGATACAGAGGGTTGCTTCGGTATTAGGAGGACGGACTGTCATGGAATTTCTTTAACCAATGTACATTTTATTATTGTCTGTTTTCCTATTGCCTGGTATATGACTCTGGTCTTTGTTTGTGACATATCTGAATGATATCAGTAGATCATTGTGTTTTCGGACTGTCTATTAATCTGCCTAAAACAATGGATATCTTTTTTCTTCAGGAATGTGGCTAGATGTCTGAGAGGCACTTTCACGATGTTCCCCTACCCCTTGAGAGTAAACACCTAAGACTGACAGAGGAAGACACAAGTGGGGGAAAGAAGGATAAGGAGCAAATGTTGTCTTTAGAGAATGAATGAGGAGTCTTACCACACCCCTTTAAACTGTAATAAATACTGACTGTTCTGCGTTTTTCTCAGAGATTCCTCACAGGTTATTTTGTAAGCTTTTGACACTCCTCTCTATTTGCAAATAAACTGCTAAATATGCCAAGAGAATTTTGTCTCTGTACTACTTAAGAGTTCCTAACGATGGAATTACCATCACAAACCCATTTACATGTTAAACCACTTGTGTTCTGGCTCAGAGATCAATAGTTTGTGACTTTGTCATTTTTGTGACTTTGTAGTACTCTGGGAGATGTTCAAATCAAACTCCATAGCGTTTGGCAAAAGCAGCACTTTGGGTAACAAGGGAAACACAGAGGCAACAAAAACAGACATTTTCTGAACACTTTGCATTAGAACATGCAATATTCCATGCATTCGAAGACAGACAGAGATGGCTGCTTCAGTTACAGTAACTGTTGTCTTACCTCTACGTTGTTGTAGCCCAGTTCTAGTTCGAACACCAGATCCTCAAAGTTCTCTGATCTCTCCTGCAGCTCTGAGATCCAGTCACTCAACCTATCCTATAGTACAAAAATAGTTTGAGAACTGTGTGACGAGTTCAACATCGTTCTTTACGTTGGAAAGAAAACATTTGTCAGGAATACAAGTTGTTTATTAAATTGTTGGGAGTGGGCCGTAAGGTGTAACACAGTGGATATAAAAAGTCTACAAACCCCTGTATGTTTTTTTTTTTTTTGTGATGTAAAATAATGAGATAAATCATGTCAGAACTTTTCCACTTTTAATGTCACCTAAAATATGTAGAATTCAATTGAAAAACAAACTGAAATCTTCAAGTGGAAAAAAAGAAATTACAATAAACTTGTTGCATAAGTGTGCACACCCTCTTATAACTGGGGGTGTGGCTGTGTTCAAAATAAACCAATCAATCACATTCAAACTCATGTAATATAGAATTCATTACACGCCTGTGCTCATTTAAAGGGACTCTGATTAATCACAAATAAAGTTCACATGTAGCACACAGGCAGTACAGACAGAAATTCCTGCAGCTCCTTTAATGCTGCTGTAGGTCTCTTGGAAGCCTCCCTGATCAGTTTTCTTCTAGTCTTTTTATTAATTTTGGAGGGACGTCCAGTTCTTGGTAATATCTCTGCTGTGCTATATTTTCTCCATTTGATGATGACTGTCTTCACTGTGTTCCATGGTATATCTAATGCTTCGGAATATTTTGTACGCTTCTCCAGACATATCTTTCAACATTGAGATGCCTCTGATGCTTTGGAAGCTCTCTGCGGACCATGGCTTTTGCTCTGAGATGCAACTATTAAATTGCCAGGAAAATCCTTCTACTTAGTTGCATCTCAGAGAAAAAGCCATAGTCTGCAGAGAGCTTTGTGGGAGAAATTTTACTTATCTAGTATTTCAATTAAGATCCTTACCATAAGTTAAATGTTCAGTATAGAAGCGTCTTTGGAATAATGTGATAATCAGGTCAAGCTTTTAGAGGTCCATTGTTTCCACTGTCCCCTTTGTCATGTAACACTGCAAACCCTTAATGTACCTGCCCCCCACTACCCAATATTCATCCTGTTCTTGTATTACTGCCTGTACCTCCTGTAGTGTACCATTGGCACTGTCTCGCAAGATTTGGTGCCTTGTTGTCTAAAGCCCTTAGTTGGGCCTGAGAGAAAGTAGGCTTTAGAAACTTAGCACAACACAGATATACTGACGAACTCTGAGCAGAGGTGTATGGATAGGATGGGTTGCCTGACACTGATGGGCCCCACACATCCTGTCCATACCTACTGCTAGGAGTTGCCCATGTGACTGTCACAGGCTTGATGGATAGGACCATTGACCATATGCTGGAACATACCATACAAGGGTCATTTGTAAGATAGGCCTTTCTTATTGGAGGTTATTTGACTGACTGTGTAATGGCTGGTTTTGACCATTGGCCGCCTCCCTTGTATTTCAGAATAAGTACTGTGGTTTTTCTGTAAACTATGGAGGGAGAGAGACAGAAACTATCTAAGTACTGTTAATGTTCGACGTCTCATGCTTAATAAAGTTGGCCCTCCCCTGACATTCTGGTTGCATATCTTTTGTTCATGGATATCATATGGAACAGGAAAATAACAGGCCTGAGGAAGTAATACAATGGTAGAGTAATTGTCTTAACTTCCATAGGTTAAGGTTATAATGATAGATTCTACAAAAGCAGCAGAGATCAGGTCATTCGGGAGAGATTCCTTGCATGCGGACACTCCATGCAGCAATGTTAAAACTTATTAAATGACTCATCTATATTTTGTAAATTCAATTGTCTTTGTGTTATTAATTTATCAATATCTATGTAAAATTCCACGAGAGTTCATGGCGATGAGGATGGGATTCCTAACTTTACACTGAAACGAGGGTTAACAAGTCTTTGACATTAAAACAAACCTCTGATCAAGGTAATTAACGTTTATTTGAAAAGTGTCTTTTCAAAAGACACATTTTAAAGACACATTCTGAGAATTCTGAAATTGATCATTTGGATTGATAATTGGGAAACGACACCTACTTTAATTGTATAGCTGAGTTCAAATGGTAAAATAGAGTCAACTTAAATTCAAAGAAAAAGAAAGTCCTAGGCATTTGTGTTACATTAATGGGTGATATCCCCAGATAAAAGATCATGCTCCTTGTGATTGAATGCGAATTATCTTAATGAGAATGAAACCGTGTAATGTTGAGGACATAGTTGATCAATGTTTATGGAATCAAACTGAGCTCAAATGTAAGAAAAGAAAAATGGAACCCAAAATATTGTTTTAAAAATAAAAGCGAGGTTAACAAAAATATTTAATTGTATGAAAAAACTAAATTTTATCGTATTTAAAATCTAGATTTAAAAATGGTAAAAATGTATAAACTCAATAAACAGATTTTTGTATCTGTCTTAATTCTTTTTGTTCAAACATGTTTTTCCTATGTTCGCCTCTTCTTGCATTACAATTATTTCCTACCTTCGTTCAAGTAATTTATCTATCAATCAAGATTTTAAATGTGGTGGATTTTCATTTTAAGAGCACATTCTTATTTTCAGCAACAACCTGGAAGCAATTGTTGCTTAGCTCCTCTGTTCAAGGACAGAAAAACTTTTTTTTTACCTTGCTGGCTCAGGGATGAGACACTGCAATATTTTGATTACTCGCCCAATGCTCTTAACAACTAGGATTGCCTGTTGCACCAATTTCACGATGACAAAAGAAATCCTCCATGCCTATTGTATGACTGGCTAAACACTGATTATTGGACAGCCTTGTACAGAGACGATGTAGGTCAAGTTATGGATTCCACAGCACCAGACAACCTATTCACACCAAGGACAGGGAGGGGCAAGGTCAAATATCAGTGTACCATTTCAAACTAGGATCATCCTTGTACTGGATACAAATTTGCTAAAAAGGTTTGTCATATTCTTTTTTTATTGCAGTCTGTCTTATCAGTCATGAGATATTCGTGAGAAAGAGCGAATCATTTTCCTGGATAATATTTTCAATATCCAACTCACAGACACACACACAAACTCACAAAAGCAGTCTGGTTATTTGTTACTGAAATAACTCTGAGAACAGCGCAAACAGATAATGGATCAGTGTTATAGCTTATTGATTTCATACTAAACCTTTAAACTGATCACAACAGGTGACACTTTCTATACTTGCATCACTAGTGCATGATGAGAGGATATGGCACATATAAGAATGGGTGGTGGCAGAGCCATCCCAAATTATGCCCAGATTTGAAAAGTGCCACCATTTTAGAGCCTTTAATCTCCAATTGTTTATGTTTTGTAACGGCAGGCAAAACTCCTTTGACCATACTATATAAAAATGTCTTCTGCAACTTTAAAACTCACCCTGATATCTTCAAATGCTGTTTCTACGCTGGTGATGTCATGATCCTGGTGTCCTCCTGACTGTGTGTCAGACTCAGATAGCAGACAACCACAGGCCAGACAGAAAAAATCCATCCCCAGCTGGGTAGTGACTGCTATGGCCTGGCTCTCTTCCTCTGCATCAAACGTCTCAAACACAGCCTCAATTTTGTCCTTGCATGTAGCTAGATCCAGAACCTCTCCTACCCTCTCATCTGTCTCTCTCTCCTTCTGACTCTCAGTCTCTTTCAGCATCTGATTTCCTCTCTTTCTTTTTTCCCCATGTACAATCTCTCCCTCCAACTCCAACATCCTCTCCTGTGTCCCCTTCTCCTCGACCTCCTGTCTCCTCGGCTTCACCCACTCTTTCTCCAGCATTAAACGTCGCTCCATGTTCAACCTCTGCTTCTTGCTTTCTATTTCATCCCTCTCCTTCTTCAGCCTCTCCCTTTCACTCTGCTTCTCTTGTCGCACCTTATCCTCCCTAGCCTGCCTCTCTTTCACCCTGTCTTGTCTCTCATTCTCCTCCTTCAGCGTTTTCCTTTCTTTTCCTTTCACCAACTCCAACTGCCTCTCCCTCTCCAGTCTCTCCTTCTCCATTAGTATACACTTCTCCCTCCTCCCCCCCCCCATTTTCTCCTCCAGCCTATCATTTTCTCTCTCACTCTCCTGCTCTCTTTCGTGTCTTTCCTTCAGCTTTTGCTTCTCCTTTTCTCTCTCCTGCCTCTCTTTTGCCTCACTCATCCTCTCCCTTTGTCTTTCCAACTCCAACTCTCTCTCCCTCTCTTGTCTTTTTTTCTCCTGTCCCTCCTCATCCATCAGCTTTTTCCTTTCTTTTTCTTTCACCAACTCCAACTCCAGTATCTCCTTCTCTTCCTTTAGCCTATGCTTCTCCCTTTCTCTCTCGTTTTTCTCCTTCTCCAGCATCTTCGATTCTCTCTCCTCCTCCCTTTCATGTCTCTCCTTCAGCTTCTCTCTAGCATTCTCCTCCCTCTCTTTCTCCTCCCTCTCTTTCTCCTCTTTCATCCTCTCCTTTTCTCTTTCCAAATCCAAATGTCTCACCATTTCCTCTCTATTTTTTTCATCCATCAACCTTTTCCTTTCTTTTTCATTCACCAAATCCAACCGCCTCTCCCTTTCCAGTTTCACATTCTCTTCCATTACCCTGTGCTCTCTTTCTCTTACCTGTTTTTCCTTCTCCAGCTTCTCCCGTTCCCTCTCACTCCCCTTTCTCTCTTTCCTTTCCTGTCTCTCCTTCAACATTTGCTTTTCCTTTTCACTCTCCTGTCTTTCCTTCTCCAGTTTCTCTCTAGCATTCTCACTTGCAGGTCTCTCTTTCTCCTCTCTCTTCTCTATCTCTCTTACCAACTCCAGCAATCTCTTTTTCTCCCCCCTCTCTTGTGTCTCCACATTCAGCATTTGTGTCTCCCTATCTTTTTCTTGTGTCTTCTCCAGTTTCTCTGTTTCATTCTTGCTCACGTGTCTGTCTTTCTGCTGTCTCTCCTTGAGCCTCTGCTTCTCCCTTTCTCTCTCATTCCTCTCCTTCAGCCTCTCTGTTTCTTTCTCCCTCTCCAAATCAAAATGTTTCTCCTTGACCTGCCTTGCCTCTGCCTCCTGTCTCCCCTTTTTTTTCTGCCTCTCCCATTGTTTCTCCAATTCCAAATGTCTCTGCCTTTCCTCATTCAGCCCTTGCTTCTCCATTTCTCTCTCCTGTCTCTCCTCCAGTTCCTCCTTTTCACTCTCCTCCAGTTCCTCCTTTTCACTCTCCCTACCCTGTCTCTCATTCTCTATGTCTGGTCTTTCTTCCCCTTTCAGCTTTTTCTTCTCCTTTTCTTTCACCAACTTCAACTGCCTCTCCCTCTCCTGACTCTCTTTCTCCTCATTCAACTTCTGCTTCTCCCAATCTCTTCCATGTCTCTCCTTCTCCAGCCGTTCCAATTCTCTCTCCCTTTCATGTCTCTTGATCTCCTTCTCCGGTATATCCTTCTCCCCCATCCTCTCCCTTTCCCACTGCCTCTCCTTCAACCTCTCACTTTCACTCTCCTGGTCTTGGTCTTTCAGTCTTTTCCTTTCTATTTCTTTCACCAACTCTAACTGCCCCTCCCTCTCCTGTCTGTCTTTCTTCTCCTGCTCTTTCATCCTGTCCATTTCTTTTTCCAACTCCAAATGTCTCTCCCTCTCCTGTATCTTTTGGTCCGCCCTCTCCTGTCTCCCATTCTCTTTCAGTTTTTGCATCTCTGTTTCTTTCTCTTCACTCCCCTCTAGCCTGTCCATTTCTCTCTCTCTCTTCAACTTTGTCTGCATCAGATGTCTCTCTTCCTCCACCTCCTGTCTCCCCATCTCCTTTTCCCTCTGCCTCTCCCTTTCTTTCTCCAACTCCAACTTTCTCTCCATCTCCTTCTCCACATTCAGCCTTTGCTTCTCTGTTTCTCGCTCTGGTCTCGCCTCCAGTTTTTCCATTATGCTCTCCTGTCTCTCTTTCTCCTCCCTGTTCTGCCTCTCCCTTTCTTTCTCCAAATGTCCCTCCCTCTCCACTCTCACTTGATGTTCCTTCTCCTTAATCATCTGCCTCTCCTTTCTTCCAACCAACTCCAAATCTCCCTCTCTCATCTGTCTCTTATTTTCCTCCTTCATCGTCTGTTTCTCCCTTTCTTTCTCTAATATCAATTGTCTCACCCTCTCCAACTCCTGTCTCTCCAACTCATTCTCTGTTAGCCTCTCCCTCTCCTGTAACTCGTCCTCTCTCCATTTCTCCAGCTTGTTCCTTTCTCTCTCCCTCTCCTGTTTCTCTATCTCCAACTTCTGAGCCTCCATTTCTTTTTCCATCTCCAATCCTCTCTCCCTTTCCATGCTCTCATTCTCGCTTTTTTGTTCCAACTTCTGTCGTCTATATAGATCAGATTCCAGGCCTGTGCAAACTTGACTGGTCTCAGACACCAGTTCCGCTGTTCTCTCCAGATGTGGAAAGTCTTCGGAATCCACACTGCGCATCTCTGTTTCTGTAGCTCTAACCTCAGTCTGCAGCTCCATCTCTGTGAAGTTGCTGAGGTGAGTGAATACCCAATCATCCTCACTCTCCATTTCGCTACCCTTAATAAGCTCTACCTCCTTTCTGTTGTCTTCCTCAGAAGGAGATGGTGCTATTGGCCACTGTGTGGCAGTTTTCGCAACTTTCGCTGCAAGATTGTGTTTGAAACCTGTGGTGGGCCTAACTGGCCCAGCTGTTTCAGTTTTGTCTGGTATATTAGAAATAACTTTAGATGAACTAGTAACTGCCTCCTGAAAAACGCAGTGTAGCTCCAGATGGTTCTTCTTTGTTGATTCAGAGCCATTTTCTTCACAATTACTTGGTTGCAGGTCTTCTGAAGCCCTAACGTCCTCCTCACACACCTTACCCTCCCTTTTTTCTCCGTCATCCATTCTTGTTAGGAATCCAGTCAGCTCAAACCTTCTTTCTGGCCCCAACATTAACCTCTCCTCTTTATTATCTGCTTCATCTGATCTGCCTTCCACAAATGTTGTTTCGTCTTTCAGGATAAACTTCTCAAGGTAGCCATCTGCTGATTCTGAGTCAGACAGGTGTCCAGGGAACGTTCTGTCTGACACAAGGCTCTCTGCCTCTGAGCCTTCCTCATCGCTCCTCCTCTCCCCTCTGGCATCCCCATAAAGGTCGGTGTACAAGAAAGACATTGCGGATGGTTCTTCTAGAAGCCCTGGGTCAATTATCTTAGGAGGTCCAGGGGAGAGGAATATAGGAGTAAGGATGCTTTCCTCGCTGCCAAAAAGTGCTGACCCATACTCCTTCAGAGACTTTAAGCTCTCCTTTCTCCCTCTCTTCCCCACCTTTTCTTTGTCTTCTTCCTCATTCATCAGGTCCTCTGGGGTTGCATGACGCTTGTCCCCATAGAACACTTCATCCAGTCGCTCGCTGGCAATCTCCATGTCTATGACAAATACAAAGTCATCGGCTGAAATTGCACTGAGGCTGTCTGTGGCTGTCTTTTGCCCCATGTTATGTCCCTCTAGCTTGGGCATTATGTTTGTCTCTTCCTGTAATATCTCTGGAGCCTGCTTCTCAGGAACTATCACCTCCTCCAGCAGTGTAAATGCCTCAAAGTATTCCATGTCTCTCAAGCCATCCCTGAGGCTGCAAGGCCCCAGGTCATCGGTGGGTTTTAAAGGTTGAGAAACACTTACAACTTTTCCCTCTGTGCCCTCCGGTGCCTCCATTAATTTTGGGTTGTCCTGAGCAGACCTGAGTACGGCCTCAGAATTGCCTCTATATTTGGACCTGATCCCGGGCGTCTCCTCGAGGTAGGAAAGGTTGTCCTGAAGCTCAGTGCTCTCCTCTTCGTCCACTGTTGGCAGTTTGAATGGGACTTTGATGTTGAGGATCTCGTAACCATCTGAGATCAGACTAAAAAGCTCTTGCTCTCTGTCCTTCCCTACCCCTGATGCTGTGTCTGACTCAGCACTCTCCACTCTGATGTTGGGCACAGACACCTCAGTCATCTCAGGCCTCTCCACCCCCAGTTCTGATCCGGCCCTGGAGCACCCTGGTCTCCACAACCTTTCCCCAAGTCGGCTCTTCCCTCTTGTCCTCTTCCTCCTCCTCACAATCTTTTCCTCATCAAAGACTATAGTGATTTTGCCCTGCACACCTCCGGTAGCTGAGCCATCCATGCTATAAGTATCCAAGCTGTAGCTGGCTTCTGATGCCCAGGGGGTGGAACATCTGCTAGAGGCCGTCTCCCAGACAATGCCGCTGTCCTCACTCTGCGCTGTCACCAATGAGAAGGACGGATCCACTATCAAACACTGCAGCTTGGGTTTCACTGACTGGTCCTGGACTACCTCCCGCAGACTAAAGAAAATGAAAAGAAATTAGTTTAGATCTATGGTTCTCAAACAAGGTGCTCGGGAATACTTACAAGAACATAGACCTATAATTGAATTGCAAAACCGCATCATTGGACTCTCAACAGTTAACTGAAGAAGCATGTATAAGCATCCAATGAGTAGATGAAGATGTACTGTAAGGGATGAGTTTAGAACTGGATTGTGGAAGTTTGTTTTAGTCAATGTGTGTGCAGGTGTATGTACTTAGGTTATCTTTGTTGACCAATTATACATTTTTTACAAGTTTTACTTAATATTAATACAGTTCATGGTTAAAGATTAATTATCAGATATTATTGAACAATGTATGGTATATTAACTATTTATTCTGTTTTATACTTTATTTTAAAACACTGACATTTAAAATAAATTATTGTGAGGGAACATTTATACTGATGTATAATGTTTTTGCATGAGTCTTTTACCCCTACACAATATTTGGTAGGAGCACCTTTTGCTGCAGTAACAGCTTAGTCTGTTTACTGTTTAAGTATTTTGGCAATAATCTACCAGCATGGTACAGTTTTGGAGACATTTTGGCTCATTCTTCTTGGCAGAATTGCATGAGGTTGTTCTGGTTGGTTGGATGACCCATTCTGGATAATATTTCCAAAAATATTATTTTGTTTAGTGGTCGTTTCCATTGCTAAAGAAGCATCTACTTGTAGTTCAGGGATGATGAGCAATGCTTGAATTCTATCAATCAATCAATCACAACTAATGCCAGATTTTCTTTCCAAACAAGGTTATTAGAATTTAACAATTGCTGGCTGTTAGAAAAAAACATTTTGAACCTCAAAAGCTAAAAACAGGTAATTGGGGCAAATTAAAAGTAGCTGGCATCTATTCATTTACCAGCATCGTTTGTTAATATAAGGGTTATACAAATAAGCTATTTGCTTTGCCCATAGAAGCTATATTAAGGAACATCCTAATTGCACTGATAAATGAGTTAACACGCAGATGAGGTATAGGCATAACCGTAATTTAAAATCCACTTTTCCATTTATTAATATATCCGATTGATTGGGAATATCCTGTGACAAATGGATACAATTACAGATATGCCTATGAGGAGCACATCACACCCCAATGTCTGGCAAAACTCTGATATAGGCAATATCTAGCCACACAATGCAGCCAAATTGTGTATAGCATTTTGTCATCTCTGTGACTGCACGTCAATGTAGTACCAACATGTGTATGACAGTTGTTGTTTATGAAAAAGAGTGTTGTAAAAGAAACTAGACCACTGGTTTAGTGTTAAAAAAAGGATCTGTGATCTTATATGGTCACGAGTATAGCAATAATTTTATTAATGGCTTCTGAACAATGCTGTAAACAAAATTATAACAAAATATTACAAGAAAACATAAACCCCTTTTTATTTTTAAATGCCAGTGTGGGTTATAACATTATTAGACTATATTAAACTATTTTTCCTTGTGTTGTAAAGTGTGTGTGTGTGCATAAGAACAGTGGATCTTAACACAATTTGTATCAGGAACCCATGTGACAAAGCTTGATTCAGTTGCGACCCAATAATGTAATTGCCGAACATATGTGGAAATGTATGTACATTATCATTTCTATATTTCTAATATAGAAATTCAGACTGGATTTATATATTATATTTACTCAGAAAACCATACCCATTCAAATACACCCACTAGTTGAGAACAGTATAAACACAAACAGCAAAGTACTTAGCTGAAACAAGTACCTGTTTTGGAGTTCCTCCACATCGTCTTCATCGTCCTGAGCCTCTGGCAATCCACACTGAAGCTCCTCTAAGTCGGTCAACGGCATCTCAGGATCCATACGCTCCCATTCCTCCATATTCATAGTTAATAGCAGGTTCCTCTGGTAGGTTTTACAATTCTCTCTGTAGTTTTTTAAGCTTTGTTCAGTTTATTTCGTTGTGTTGGTTTTCTGGCCCTCTTAGCACTATAGTCAATCTCGCTGTTTGTGTCATTCCAAGCTGGGAGGTATTTGACTAACTGAGCTAGTGCTGAAAATAGACAGATAGAGTAATGGGAGAAAGCTAAAGAGAGAAGGAATGGAAAGAGGACTGAGGGCAAAGTGCATGACAGTACACTGGGTCTTTCTGCCCCCTGCGTTTCAGTCTGTGGGCCTAAACAACAGATAGAGCCTAATAGTCAGTCACCTAAAACATTGCTGACAGTATCTTAAAGCAGTGGAAATTAGTTTGAGGATTACAAATATCCCCAAAATGATGTCTCTTGGTTAGAAGCAGTAGATTTGTTGACAACACTTCAATAGCTTTAGGGTGGGTCTTAGAGCAACATGGATCATAGCCAGTATGACTTTAAGACATTTCCAATGGCTGGGTTAAATATAGGCTATGTCCTGATACTGAAACCCATTTAGCACAGGAGTGCACACATATATGTGGTTGATGCATTACCCTTACTTATTCCAACTATCACCTGTCAATGGAAAACAAAAAAGAAACCAGGCAAGCCTAGTTCAGCTAGCCTACGATTAGAAGGGATGAATGTTGCTGCCCTCACTGAATTTAGACCTGGGACACTTGTGTGAGAGGCTTGGTCTTAAACCACTACACCGCAAAGCTATACATATGCTGGCTGTTGGCATAGCGTCTCAATAGATTATTTATTTTGTCACAAATTAACATCACGCCAAGTTTGAATATATCGCTTGTCACCATTAAGCATAATGTAAAACTAAATAATATTTCTTACGGTTTTCCCCCACTCTATGGCTTTTGCCCATGGCAATTTTAACAGCTTATTAATTAGCCATTGATAGGCTTCCTAGTAGGCCTATCTACCAACTTACTACTTAGAATAGGCCTAAGACTTGAGACATTTCTAGCGAGACAGAAAACTTTACACTGCCAAAGTGTTTTTACTTCATGGCACAACAACGCACATTTTTCTTTAATTAATGAATGACACTGATACAATAACTATCAATATAGGTGACGATAAGTGAAAAGATGAATTGTGGAAACCCCTCTTCTACTGTGCAAGGGGTTGTGAACCATTGTACAAGCATTCTTTTGGGGTTGTGAACCCAAAAAGCATGCATGGATGCACACTTCGAAAAAACACCAGAAATAGTCGGAATATAATGCTGAACAATTTCCTTTTAGGCTTACTATAATAGTTTCTGAAGGTTGTGGCCAGTTTGTGTTTATCCTCAACAAATCCTAATGCATGTGCTTTGACTGTGGAGAGACTGGAACACTGGTACTCTGTGTGAGAGTCCATGTCTCTAACCACTACGCTATTTAACAAGGTGTAGTCAGTAAGTCACTCAGTAAGAGATATTTACTCTTCTTGGCCAGCTCCGCTTATGCAGTCCAGCAAAAAAGAACTTACCATGATAATCACCAAAAATAATATGAAAAGTGTAAAATAACGTGTCACCCAGCCCAAGAATGAACAACTACACCCAATAAAATACTTCAGTACACAGTCACTTTCAAATTTTTAATCACTTAAATAAACCATTTAAAAGTGTGTACAGTACAAAATGTACAAAAGACTGACAAGTTACAACAACCTAAATATAACCAATAAAAGTATACTCATGTCAAGGTGAGAGTACAGTCCTGTAATGGTTTGTCTCGTAACTTAAATGACCACATACAATGCAATCCTTAAGTATCTGGAACTGGTCCACTTCATTGATGATATAACAGCAGACAGCAGTCTGATGAGTTCAGAAGTGTACAGAAGCCTCTTGTCTCCCAGATACAATGACATGCCTCTGAACCAAGAGGATGGTACTTCAACTTGCAGTAGGATAATGACCCTAAACATATTGCAGAAGCAATCAAGTTATTTCGGGTGAGAAACTGGAATGTTCTTGACAGGCAGATTCAATCACAAAACCTGAATCCAGTTTAACATGGGTTCCACTTACTGAGGACAACACTTAAGAAAAAAATGCTAAGAAACAAACAGAAACTGAAGACTGCTACAGTAAGGGCCAAGCACAGCATTAGCAAGGTACTAGATACCCAGCGTATGGTGATGTTTATGTGTGAAATACAAAGGATTTGCATCCAAGTACTAAATATGACATATTTAAGGTTGTTACTTTGTGCAATTACATTTGGTCCCCTAAAATGGGAGGAGTATAACAATTCCTAAATGGTTCACAGTATATAGATTTAAATACCCTGAAATTAAAACTGACAGTTTGCCCTTAAACATTTTAGACATTGTTTCAATTCAAATTCAACGCACAGACCCAAAACAACAAAACGTCTGTCCCGTTTTAAATACTTTCGCACAGCAGTGAATTGGACTGAATCAAATCATTGAAAAATAATGAAATCCTAAAGAAACTGATAATAGAATTTCAATTTTGAAAAACATTTAAACTCAAACTACATTTTAAGTTTATTCAGTACCATCAACATATGATGCAAAAATAATAATCAGATAATTCGCTCTACTGAAAATGTTTTATGGTTTCTAAGGAAATAAACAGCAAGATTGTTTTTCACAAAAGTATCGCTTTAAATTGCTGTTGAAATTGAAAAACACAAATAGCTGCCAATATATCATGACCAAGATTTTAGCACAGACATTAGCTCCCACTAGTGTCATAGAGTAAGATAAAAGTAGAATGACAATGAACAATTACATTTTATGTATTCTTACAATGACTGGAATACTGTCACTGTATAATGAACAGTAGGTGGCCAAACACTGCTCCTTGGAAATATATGGGTGCATGGGAGCAAAGGTTAAAACTCTGACCAGAATGTACTGCTTGTGGCCAGCTATTTGCTAGTCTTAAGGCTTACGACAAAAGAGCATGATATTAGAATAAAGGCAGCAGGTTATTAGATGTAATGTCGCAGTATGAAAAATGTGTTGACAAATAGGGACCTTTTGACACCAATTTGAGATTAGCTGTACACATTTTGATGACCCTAATTATTTCTTAGGACTGAAAAGTACCCATGTATGTAAAAAGCAGAGCAACTAAAATGTTTCAAGCAGAAGATTCATAGATATTTACAGAGCTGTGTACAAGGGGCAAACGAGAGGTGGAGAAGGAAAGGAAGAAAGAGGGGTTTAAAGAATAATTATTAAAAGTTCTGTTTCCTCTGTGCACTCAGCTCTTCTCTATGGGAAAGATGCAGGCAGGCAGTCTCTCAGCAGCGGTCTCATGTGTCCTCTTTAGATATCAGAAGTTATACTTTAATTCCTACTCCACGTTCATAACATTGGCAACTGAGTAAGAATGTGAAGGGTCTGAATCAGAGGATGTTGGCATGAAGAGGAAGATGGAGACCGTTCACCCCAGCAGGCAGACCCAGAACAAACCTGGCTACCAGAACAGGTGGAGTTCCAGAGTTGTTCTCTGTACAGCTGAGTGACTCACAATTCCTACTCATCTACTTTGGATGGTGTTTCTGATAGGCAGGATGAAGTTGAGATCCTTCCTTAGTTGGAGCACCTGCCATGACTAAAGAGAGTTCACAAGAGAGTCGAGGTTAGTTTTGGGATGCCACTGTATGTAAAATGTGGAAGGAAAACCCCTGAAATAAAACGCTCCCTTGGTCATACCTCAGTGAATTGTGCTTTGATGGCATCAAATTTGACTTTCTCATGAACCGCCCTGGCTGTATTGGTGCCATCAAATGGCTCTAGGAGACCATAAATGACAAGACAAAATTTCATTTGGCACAACCACTTAAAATCTTAATTTCGCACTAAAATAAAGACACAGATTAACCACAGCCTTACATATGGCACCTAGAGGTATTGCTTAACGCTAGAACCGCCAGGCCTATCAGACCGTAAACTTGACTTTTAGCATGATGAATTGCAAAGGATGAATAACAAATGAATAAGCATATGTTTGCCCATAAATGCTATGCATGTAAAGAATGTCAAAGAATGATTTATAATAGAATACATTACGTAATATACTGTTTCAGTGTAAATTCACAGACAGTTGATGGATGTTTGATGTTTGGTTTCTCTCCTAATGACAAACAGTAACATTCACTATGTTTGTGGAATTCTTGAGGATATTGTATATTTCAATAAAAATGTATTTGATGAATTACATACAAAGCTGAGTTTTGGTGAAATAATCAGCCAAATTCATAGACAGATAGGCCATGTTTGATCATTGGTAACGCTCCTAATAAAAAACAGTAACGTGTCGCCTAATAGCCTTCATTTGTTGAATTGTTGAGGGTACATTTTGTATTGTTTCAAGAATAATTCATTTGTTAAATTCTGACAACGGAACGATGTAATATATGCCTATTTAGGAAAATTCATGGAGTGTAACTTTCAAAATGGCAGGGGAATTTTAATTACATACTACGCCGATTGGCGTAGGCATTTGGTTGTTCTCTTGTTATTCATGTTTTCAGCAATTGATATCAGCCCACAGGATTGCATAAGAGGGAAACTTCCCATTTTTACAATAACATCATTTTCACACAGTCAATAAAAAACTATGTAAAGAAGCATGGTGTTCATGTGAGCTGGGGATGGTGTCATGGTTAGCAGTGATTTACTAGTCTGGGGTAATAAGTCTTACCTTCTACACAGATGAATTTGTCTCTCCACTCAAGGCTATTCGACTTGGGCAGAGCCGTGGCCTCTCGTACTGAGATCACCTGTTTATCCCATCTGGAATAGAACATCAATGTGAGACACTTTGTAGCGGTGTATGTATATGTTGTATGGAATTGTTTTTTAGGCATTAATATTAGAGAGTATTTCTAAGCTTACAACCATTATGGCTGCCACAAGATTAAAGGTCAGTTTCCATCTGTTGCTGTCCCCTAAGGCTGCAACATGATACGAGAGAGAGGGTGGGTACGATGAGACACAGAAAAGGAAAAGATAGGAAAGAAACACGGCAGCGCTTTGCTGAAGGTGTGCTTTGCATACAATCATTATGCCTTTACAGCCGCTACATAATGCATTACAAGATTCTTCATAAGGCTTTGTAAATTGTCACTGACAGTACTAGTTTTTGCAATGGTATACAATGTAGTTTACAGCCAACTGCATGGAAAATGCTGGATTCATAAGTCTGCCAGGGCCTACGATTGCTAGGTAGCTAGCTAGCTATCAATCCATTAGCTCTTTCAAACTAATTGCTGAAGAAAGGGTAATATCAAAAGGCATTTGCCCGTGTCTGATTTTCTAGTATCAAAAAGAATATATGATAAATGTTGTCACATACTGTAGTCAGTTCTTATACTGAAAACACTACATTTGCATACTAACATCATTTAATTAAAACACCATATGCCCCTATCTGCAAAGGTACTTGCACAGTTTCATTGCTCTGGATTACCCTGCATGCACAATTATTAGGCAAGTATTCTGAACATATAATTTCTATGCACTGTTAGCGTCCTGTTCTGATGTCCAAGAACAAAAAGTTATGCAACCAAAAGTCAGGGGAGAGCCATCTTTATTCAGCATGAGACATTGATGTTAACAGGTCATAGTTCCTTCTCTCTCCTTTGTGCTTCTCCAAAGAATACAGGAAGTTCCACAGTACTTATAAAGGGAGGCGGCCTAGGGTCAAATCCAGCCAAATACCCTCCAATAAGAAAGGCCTAAATGACCCTTGTATGGGTTGTTCCAACATATGGTCAATGGTCCAATCCCTCAAGCCTGTGACAGTTACATGGGCAACTCCTAGCAGGAGGCATAGACAGGACGTGTGTTCTATCTATACACCTGTGCTCAAGAGTTAATTAGTACCTCTGTGTTCTGTTTCTCAAGCCTACTTTCTCTCAGCACATTTCCAAACTCCAAACCATATAAACTTGTAGTTTCATTGGATTGAATCATGTTCAGGTGATATGTATTTGTGTCATGATGGAGGGTGTGACAATAGTAAACAGGGATGGGCAACCTGGATGGGGGCCACAGATATTATGTACTGGTTATCAGGGGGCCACAGATAACTTGGAATAACATCAGGGGTACGCAGATTAACTTATTAAAAAATACATTAAAAGTAAATTAGGTCTGATGCTAGTTCATGTATATCTGGGCAATTTTTAAATATTGAACAACGTACCGTTTTCCCACTCTGCTCATCTCTCCCGAGATTCAGCACGTTTGCTGCCGTGTAATAAAATGTGTGAACCCTTTGAACACTGTTTTTTGGATGTTTTCACTACTTTGATATTTCTGAAATAGGTATCAAGTTTATGACTCAAACATCAGCACAATTTCAGCTACACTTAAAAAGATATCACAACAGCTTTCATAGACCCTGAAATTACTGCTAAATGTATAAACATGCAAAAACAAATTCGGGTCTATTTCATGGTTTGTATCCCAGCATATATTTAGTTGGTTCCAATATTTACTTTACAACAAATGTAATGTCAAACATGATAGAAAAAATGTTTCACCGTTTTCTAATTTCATCCAAGGGCCGCAAAAAGAGGGGGTGGAGGCTGCATGCGGCCCGTGGGTCACCAGTTGCCCATGCCTGCCGTATATCAAGGTTTGCATTATTATTAGGCAGCTTCAAGACCTCAGGTAAAAAGGGCCAAAAAAGAGATTTAACTGACACTGAAAAGTCAAAATTTGTAAATTGCCTTTCAGATGGATGACACTCTTGAAATAGCGAAACTACTGAGGTGTAACCACCGGCCAGTCAAACGTTTTGTTGCAAATAGTTAACTGGGGCGCAAAAAAACATGAAGAAAAAAAGATGCAAATTATCTGAAAATGACTAGTGAAATTTTAAACGTGAAGCTACCAAAAACCCATTATCCTCCAGTGCCATCGTATTCCAGCAACCTACCTGGAGTGTCCAAATGTACAAGGTGTCAAGTGCTCAGAGACATGGCTAAAATCAAGAAGCCTGAAAGAAGACCACCACTGAATAAGATTCACAAGTTGAAGCGTATTGAGCAGGCAAATGAATACCTGAAGACAGATTTTTCAAAGGTTTTATGGATGGATGAAATGAGAGTGACTCTTGATGGACAAGATGGATGGCCCCGTGGCTAGTTCCCTAATGGACACGCCACCACTCAAGGATGAGGGAGCTGGACCTTTTTGGGTTGAAGATGGACTGAAACTCAACTCCAATACCTACTACCAGTTCCTGGAAAATACTTTTTTCAAAAAGTGGTACAGGAAGAAGTCCTCAGCATTCAAGGCGGCCAAAATCTTTAGGCAGGACAATGCTCCATCGCATGCATCCAAGTCATCCACTGCTTGGCTAGCAAGCAAGGGCCTCAAAGATGCCTAAATAAGGATCTGGCCAACTTACTGATCTGGCTTAAATTCTATTGAAAATTTGTCAAATGTGAGAGTCATAGTCAGGGAAGACAATCTTTGTACCGCATTTGGGAGGCTGTGGTTGCTGCTTCAGCAAAAGTTGTAAACAGACCAAGAAACTGACAGACTCCATGGATGGAAGGCTCATGTCTGTAATTGAAAAGAATGGTGGCTATATTGGTTACAGGATATTTTTGAAAGGACAACAATTTTAATTGGCATTTTGTGTAACATATTTAAAATTTAGAATAACAAGTGAGTTGGGAGAAATATTTTTTGTAATTAGTTGCCTAATAATTCTGCATACTTACAGTGGGGAGAACAAGTATTTGGTACACAGCTGATTTTGCAGGTTTTCCTGCTTACAAAGCATGTAGAGCGCAGTAATAACTGTGAGAGCCAGAATCTAAAACAAAAATCCAGAAAATCACATTGTATGATTTTTTAAATAATTAATTAGCATTTTATTGCATGACATAAGTATTTGATAATCTACCAAACAGTAAGAATTCCATCTCTCACAGACCTGTTAGTTTTTCTTGAAGAAGCCCTCCTATTCTCCACTCATTACCTGTATTAACTGCAACTGTTTGAACTCTTACCTGTATAAAAGACACCTGTCCACACACTCAAACAGACTCCAACCTGTCCACAATGGCCAAGATCAGAGGGCTGTGTAAGGACATCAGGGATCAAATTGTAGACATGCACAATGTAGGGATGGGCTTCAGGACAATAGGCAAGCAAGGCAACAACTGTTGGCGCAATTATTAGAAAATGGAAGAAGTTCAAGATGACGGTCAATCTCACTCGGTCTGGGGCCATTCAAGACCTCACCTTGTGGGGCATCAATGATCATGCGGAAGGTGAGGGATCAGCACAGAACTACATGACAGGATCTGGTCAATGAACTGAAGAGAGCTGGGAACACAGTCTCAAAGAAAACTATTAGTAACACACTATGCAGTCATGGATTAAAATCCTGCAGCGCACGCAAGTCCCCCTGCTCAAGCCAGCGAATGACCAGGCCCATCTGATGTTTGCCAATGACAATCTGGATGATCCAGAGGGGGAATGGGAGGTCATGTGGTATGAAGAGACCAAAATAGAGCTTTTTGGTCTAAACTCCACTCGCCGTGTTTGGAGGAAGAAGGATGAGTACAACCCCAAGAACACCATTCCAACTATGAAGCATGGAGGTGGAAACATCATTCTTTGGAGATGCTTTCCTGCAAAAGGCAAAAGGACGACTGCACCATTTTGAGGGGAGGATGGATGGGGCCATGTATCGTGAGATCTTGGCCAAGAACCTTCCCTCAGTAAGAGCATTGAAGATGGGTAGTGGCTTAGTCTTCCAGCATAACAACGACCTGAAACACACAGCCAGGGTAACAAAGGAGTGGCTCTGTAAGAAGCATCAAGGTCCTGGAGAGGCCTAGCCAGTCTCCAGACTTGAACCCAATAGAAAATATTTGGAGGGAGCTGAAAGTCCATATTGCCCAGCGACAGCCACGGAACCTCAAGGATCTGGAAAGGGTCTGTATGCCAAAATCCCTGCTGCAGTGTGTGCACACCTGGTCAAGAACTACAGGACACGTATGATCTCTGTAATTGCAAACAAAGATTTGTGTACCAAATAATTAGTTCTGCTTTTCGCATGTATCAAATATTTGTCATGCAATAAAATGCAAATTAATTATTTTAAAAAATCATACAATGGGATTTTCTGGATTTTATTTTAGATTCCGTTTCTCACAGTTGAAGTGTACCTATGACAGAAATTACAGACCTCTACAGTGGGTATAGAAAATAATCACATTTTGTTGCTCTGCAGCCTGAAATGAAAACGGACAAAAACTATTTGTCTTATTCAGCTGTATTTACTACTTATAACATCCAAGTGAATGATATAATACCAACTTGTCAGAAAAAACTGAACTACTGAGTTGGAAAAAGAATCACCCCCCTCCTAAAAATTACTTGTAAACCCAAACAGATGTAGTTAATCACCTTCTCGATAGCACACAAAGCCAATTGACTTTCAACTGTGATCAGCTGTGGTCATTTTGATTAGCTCAGCATGAAACAAGCTTTTCCTGAAGCATTTCAGTCCTTGCTAGTGCAAATGAAGACAACAATCAACTATGGGTGGGAAGGCATTGTCAAAAGATCTCTGGGATAAAGTTGTGGACAGGCACAAGTCAAAAGATGGATACAAAACAATGTCAAAGGCTTTATCGGTGCCTAGTCTATTATTAAGAAGTGGAAGGTATTTGGTACAACACAGACCCTCCCTGGGTATGGATGTCCCTCCAAACAGGATGAAAGAGCCAGGAGGGAACTGGTCAGAGAGGCTACCAAGAGGCCTACATTAACTCTGAAGCAGTTGCAGGAATTCATGAAAAAGAGTGGTCATTGTGTGCATATGTGATAGCAATATCACAAATTCTCCACAAATGTGGCTTGTATGGGAGGGTTGTAAGAAAAAAGCCCCTCCTCAAGAAAGGCCACATGCAGTCACGACTGAACTTTGCCAAAATGCACCTTGAAGATTCTAAGGCCGTGGAAAAAGGTGTTATGGTCAGATGAGACTAAAATGGAATTGTTTGGCCTCAAAGCCAAAATCCAATACAGCTCACCATCCAAATAACACCATTCCTACAGTAAAGCATGGAGGTGGTAATATCATGTTATGGGTTTGTTTCTCTGCAGCATGGACTGGAGCACTTGTCAGGATGGAAGGAAAAATGGATGGGGCAAAATAATTCTTGAGGACAATCTGCTGCTCTCTGCCAGAAAGTTGTCAATGGGAAGAAGATTTACCTTCCAACATGACAATGACCCAAAGCACACAGCAAAACTGACCACACAGTGGTTGAAGGAGAAAAAGGTGAATGTCCTTGCATGCGCTAGTCAGAGCCAAGACTTAAACCCCATTGAAAATCTGTGGAATTACTTGAAGACAGCATTCCACAAATGGTCACCATCAAATTTAACTGAACTTGAGCAGTTCTGGAAAGAAGAGTAGTCAAATATTGAAACTTCTAGATGTGCGAAGTTAGTAGTGACATATCCCAACAGCATGAAGGCTGTAATTATAACAAACGGTGGTTTAACAAAATACTGAAACAAGGGGGTGATCCTTTTTCCAACTCAGTGATTATTTTTTTATGACATGTTGGTGTCATAACTTTCACTTGGATGTTATAAGTTGCACTGAGTAAATACATCTGAATGAAATAAAACTGTCTGTCGTCATTTCAGGCTGCAAAGCAACAAAATGTGATTATTTAACAGGGAGGTGATTATTTTCTATACCCACTGTACATGCTTTGGAAGTAGGAAAATCTGCAAAATCAGCATTAAATACTTGTTCTCCCCACTATATGTATTCCCCTGAGAAAGATCAAAACTCACTTTTCCTTTGTTAAACATTGAGGCTTGAGATTCAATGTTATTTTGGGTTGACTGAGAGCATTGTGTTTGATCAGCAATAAAATATATCTTGAGGAATATGATTTGCCTAATAATTGTGCCCACTCATCAAAGAAGAACTGCTTAAACTCCCCCCCCCCTTGTGGGTTTTGACCATGAACAGTTTTTTTCAGGTCCTGCCCCAAATTACAAATTGGGTTTACCAAGGGTCAAGTAAATAGCCAATCAACAATAAAAATGGGTATTGGCAAGTGCCTTGCGATAGAACATACATCACGATACACTATGAACATGAAGCCACAGACTCTGGCTAAACTCGTGTTTCTAAAACTGAATTCCAACTTAATTACTTAATTTCAGCACTATTTAATATTTTCTTTTTAAAGCCAATATGCGCAATCTTTACGCTACTTTAATGCTGAATGCGTACCAACTCAAAGGATGTGATTTGTAATTTCTTTACTTCTAGTATATTGAAAGAATTACATTACAGTGCCATTTTGGCTGTATGCTGATAAGGCATTTTCTTAAAATTTTTACTGAATTCCAACCAAGTAGGCTATATTCACCAATTTCATTTTATACTTTGTACATGCAAAATTTACATTCTAAACACTTGATTTTCTTGGCAGTTGATAGTAAAGCATTTCCGATACACTATGTTGTTATAAGCTAATTATATAGTCCAACTTGTTGAGTGTAGGCTAAAGATTTTGGTTAATACTAACAGATAGGTATGTACACAATCTGAAATAATTTATCATACTGTATCCTCATGTTGTTAACAAAACAAGATAGCTTTTATTAAAATATTGGCCTATATGGCATGGTTATATAAAAAAAATTAATACTAGACATAATCACATCATTTACAAAACATGTTTTTTCCCAGCCACTGAAGTTCATCACTATTGTTGTTTGCTCCCTGGGGTTTAAGGCCGGGGGTTTTGTGAAAGCACTTTGTGACAACTGCTGATGTAAAAAGGGCTTTATAAAATACATTTGATTGATTGAGGTTTAAATTATGACTAAACAAAAAATGGAGTGAATTTGGAGTGGCAATATTTTTTCCAGAGACCGAAGAGCAGTTTTGAGCCAAGTGATTAGACAGACGTGAAGCAGTGGAGCTAAGTACAACCTTCGTTCCCTGAGCAATGAGCAGGATTTCCAACAGTTTATTTCAGTCATTGTAACAGCTGTGTACATCCCACCCCGCAAGCCAACGCTGGGGCTGCGCTCGACAAACTTTTTGGAGTTATCAATAGGCTTTGATGTTTATCTGGAAGATGCCTTTATTGTTATGGGCCAGACCGAGCAAAGTCCTACCAAAGTTTAAAAAACACAACTTCCCAACAAGCAGGAAAAACACCTGTCCTGTTTTCGTCAAATCAGACCATGCATCAATACTGTTGCTCCCTGCTTACAGGCAGAGGCTAAAACAAGGGCAGCCAGTGACGTGGTCCATTCAACGATGGATGGATGAATTGGACGCCAACTATAGACTGGGAAATGTTCAGAGGCATCTGGAGGCAATATCAATGAATACACAGAGTCCGTGACCGGTTTTATAAGCTAATGTATCGACGACGTTGTACCACGTACAACTATAAAAACATTTCCTAATCAAAAAACGTGGGTCAACAGTGGTATTCGTGCCATGCATGAGGCACGGACTGCAGCATTCAATTCTGGAAGCAAGGACAATTATAAGAAATCCTGGTATGACCTCAGGCACCAATCATAATGAAGTGCTTTGAGCGGCAGGTTAAAATTCATATCACAGACTACATGCTCTTGACCTGCTGCAGTTTGCCTACAGACATAACAGGTCCACAAAGGATGCCATTGTTCTGACCCTCCACTCCGCACTCCCTCATCTGGACAAGAGGAACACATATATCAGAATGCTGTTCATTGACTACAGCTCAGCCTTCAACACCATTGGGCCCCACAAGCTGGAGATGAACCTCAGGGATCTGGGTCTCAACCCCTCTATGTGCAGATGAATCCAGACCCTAGGTGGTGTGGATGGACAACACCACCTCCCCCTTACTGACTCTCAGTACTGGCTCCCACCAGGGCTGTATGCTGAGCCCACTCCTGGACACTTCACCCATGACTGCCTGGTAACCCACATCTCCAACACCAAGTTTGCTGACAAAATCCCCATCACAGGCCTGATCTCTGACAACGATGAGTCAGCCAATAGAGACAAAGTAAGTTCACTGACGTGGTGGTGTCAGGAAAACCAGCTCAATATCAGCAAAACGAACGGGATGATTGCTGATCACAGGATGCAGCAGCGGGGAGACCACATCCCATAAACATCAGTGCAGGGTCTGCATTAGAGAGATTTCACCATTTCCGATTCCTTGGTGTCAACATCAGCAATGACTTGACCTGGTCTCATCACTCTAACATCTCGGTGAAGGAGGCCAGGAAACAGCTCTTTTTCCTATGCCAATTAAGGAGATTCCAGGATACTCACAAACTTCTACAGATGCACTGTTAAGTGTATCCTGTCTGGCTCTGTCACCGCCTGGTATGGCAACTGCACCGCCCTCGACAGTTAAACACTTCAGAGGGTGATTAAAACAGCAGAGCACATCACAAGGTCTGACCTGCCATCCCTGCAGGATCTCTACGCAGAGAGGTGTAAGAGGAGAAGATCCCAGCCACCCATGCCAAGGACTGTTTACAAAGACTGTTTTACGAAGGTACAGGAGTAGTCAGTCCAAAATAAACAGGCTACGGGACAGTTTCTTTCCTCAGGGTGTAAGCCTGCTCAATTCAGAAACCCTTCTTCCCTTCCATCCATAGTCCCATCCACATCTGTCACTTTATATCATGCTCATCATCTAATTATAACATGCACACCTGTCACTTTGACATTGCACGATGGTTGTACGGATGTAAAGTTATTTTTGCCTACCTAAACGAATTGTTGACTGGTTGGCTATACTGCACACATCCCTAATAGTGACTCTGCTCATTCAATTGAGGCTGAGTGTGAAGAGCGTGCCCTGGCCTAGTCATCAGGTGATTTACCTGGGTCGACACCTAGACAAAGGGCGCATCTCTCAGACAAATGTATGTCTTTTTCAATGTAGTAAATCAGTACACTCAATCATGTCCCTCCTTGTGGACCCGGTGCATCGTCACTGCCTTTTGTCCATTCCTCACACACTGGCGAGAGATTTGGACTACTGGTGGAAGCCGGAGGTGTTAGTGTGGGTAGTTCCCATGGACAGGGGGTTGTCGGTTGTGCAGATTTTCACGGACATGTCTGTTTCAGGTTGGGGAGGTGTGTAAAGTCAGGCTTTCGGCAATGTTGTCCTCCAAGCAATCATCACATCAACCTGTTAGAGCTCAAAAGGCTTCTTCTGGTGTTGACCCATCTCTCTGTTACTTAAGGGCCAGGATGTCCTGATTCAATTTAAGGAGGCGGGGTGGAACTGTTTGCATCACAAGAGACGGTGCACTGTCACCGTTGGTTCTTTATGAGCCCAGAACATCCTGCCGATGAGGAGGAATGCCTTTGCACACAGTACGTGGCCATGGGAACTCCTAGATGCTTTCCGTCCACAGACACGCATAAGACACCTGCTGGCATGGGTGCTGGCGGGTCACCTCTCTGTGATCATCATTGCTCCGGACAGACCGGGGGCAGTGTGGTATATGGAAATGATCCAATTGCTAGGGGCAGAGCAGTGATCGATTCCCATTTGCCGAGACGCATTGTCTCAGGGGGAGGAACAATCGAATGTCCACCCACACTTAACAGATCTCTGAAGGCTTGGCTCTTGAGCGGGTCAGGTTAGAGCATAGAGGATGGTCTGATGGCGTCATACACAAAATTCAGGGCGCTAGGGCGTGTTCCACATCCAAGCTCTATATGAACAGATGGGATATGTTAGTGCGTTGATGTGACAAGGATTCTGTTGATCCAGTGAGTTGAACTGGCTGAATTCACACTCGCACTAGTGAACTATTTCCTATAGCCACAATTCACAGCTTCTGTTCTTTGGCAGTAAGATCATCAATGTGAGTGTGAACCTCAACAAGATATGTGAAGATAGGTTTCCTCGCCTAGCTGGCCCATTTTCATCAGTGGACTTCAGAATAATATTTGTAATTGTGGAAAATGCCATGGCCATTAGAAATCTTAAAGGAATGTGGGAGAGTGGACTTTAGGTTACACATTACTATAACTGTAATATCTGTTCACAGTGCCATCTCTCAACCACATCACCATAAGCCTCCAGATCCCAAGATCATCCAGATCCCTATCATAACAAACACAGCACTCCTCCCAGCTACTTATCACTGAAATACTAAGCCTGTGCAAGAGTTTATGATCACTTTCTAACATTGTTTGATGCTAGCATGCCTTCCGTGTTTACAATTTTGCTTATCCTAGTCTGTACTTTCTCCTGTGCCTTTATAACTTTAGTCATTATTAGACATTACTAGACTATTATTATTAGATTTCAATTAGTGCTGAACACGGCAGCTAGAATCCTAACTAGAACAAAAAAATTTGAACACATTACTCCAGTACTAGCCTCTTAACACTGGATGCCTGCTAGGATTACAGCTGATTTTAAGGTTTTATTGTTAACCTATAAAGCATTACATGGACATGCTTATACTTACCTCAATGAAATGATCCAGTCGTACATACATACACGTATACCTTAGACCGCAAGATGCAGGCCTTCTAATTGTACCTAGAATTTCTAAACAAACAACCGGAATCAGGGCTTTTTCGTATAGAGCTCCACTACTGTGGAATAATTTGCCAATTACGGTTAGAAATGCAGACTGCAAACTTTCAAGTGTCTACTAAAGACTCATCTCTTCAGCATGGTCTATGGGCAGTCTGGCCCAGGGGTGTGAAGGTGACCGGAACGGTAATGATAATGCCCACCCTTGCTGTCTTGCCAGGTGTGCTCTCATCACCACTGGGATGCCCTCCAATGCCATTCGGGGTGGAGTCACTGGCTCCTTGGTGTCTCTCTGTTGCACCCGTCATGCAAATTGGGTTGAAATCTGCTGGCAATACTTTGCCCTCATTTCAGGGTTGTTGTGGTTGGTGGCTGTCCCTTTGGTTGATGCTTAGCAATGTGGGTGGATTGACTTCCTGCTTGTTGGACCCTGTCTGGGGCCTCTCACCGGATAGGGCTACAGGGTCACTGGACCCCCTGACCCAGCCCCAAGGTTTGACGCAGCGATATTATTGTGCCAGGGGAATAGGGTCAGTTCCCCTTCTCCATTCAGCTCTCTTCTCTACTGCAAATCCTTGTAGATCTAAGGAATGCAATTTCAAAATGTTCCCTGTCTCTTACCCTGTTTATACTCAGGAGGACATGAGGTCTTGGTCCACACCTGTGGAGGACCAGGCTTGAAAGACTTGCTGTTCCTGTTCAATGTTCCCCTGGTTGTGATCAATACCCCCCCCCCCCCCCATGTTATCCCTGTCCATATATGTCTGGTAATGCTTCTGACCTGGACTTGGTTTAATACACAATATATGCTCATGGGTCAGGATTTTCTTCCTATAACCCCAAAATCAAACTCTTGCTCACTGCTGATTCTCTACTGGATCTCTGGGCTTCTCTGACTTCCAACTCCAGCCAGCTGTCCCTCAGCCAGCTCCAGCACCTCTACCCTAACTTTAGACACTGGCGAGACTGTCACAGGCTTGAGGGATAGGACCATTGACCATATGCTGGAACATCCAATACAAGGGTCATTTGTATAGGCCTTTCTTAACCAGTACTGTCAGGGCGTACCGTGCACGGGACGGTTAAGATTCATATTCGCGGAATGTGACAAAAACTGCGACGAGTCGTAAAATATACTTTTTTTTGGTATAGGCATGTCTTATATTTTCAGAAAGCTTAGAATCTCAATAAACAAACTAGAATGACCAATTTACAATAGCTATTACTACAACAAAACACTGTGCAATCATTTCACGATAGTCAACAACAACA
>JACXGJ010005656.1:0-38054 GCA_016801105.1 Esox niger | reverse complement strand
AAGTGTGCAACAGGGAGACAACAACAAGCCAGTGACTCCGCCCCCGAATGGCATTGGAGGGAGGGCATCCCAGTGGCGATGAGAGCCCACCTGGCAAGACAGCAAGGGTGGACAGTATCAGGCCTTTCTGGTCACCTTCACGCCCCTGGGCCAGACTACACTTAATCATAGACCAGGCTGAAGAGATGAGTCTTTAATAAACGCTTGAAGGTTTGCATTGAGTCTGCATTTCTAATTTTGATTGGCAAGTCATTCCAAAGAAATGGAGCTCTATAAGAGAAAGCCCTGCCTTTTTTTAGTTAACATATTGTCCATGATCTGTGTCCTTAGTGAAGATCTACTACAGACCAATGTATTTTAATGTGTGTTACATGTACATTTTGCCAATACCATACTTGAATTTCACAAGCTAATCTCCAAAGCTCCAGCACTCTCTTGCTTGATGGTTGACTTAACATCTTTCTGGCAAATAAATATGATCATTCAAGATATGGGCTACATGCAACATAAATAATGGTGTTTAAGTTATCCACCTTTAAAGACAACATTTACACGGCTAAACCTGCTATGACAAGGACCTTCTCAAGGTCACCATCTGATCCTGCTAAAAGGCAGGACATATGACATGAACATTGACGCCTGTGGAACCTGATGGCAATGTTTGATCTATAAGAACCCCATTTGGTTGAAATGTCAATTAGCCAACTTTTCAAGAGATCCACTGCAGCATTAAGCTAGTTAGTTAGCTATATCATCTAAGATCTCATAGCTAGTTACCTGTACCACACTTTGTCTTTGCATACAAAACGCCCGTTTGTCTAACTTCAGTCTTTTCTTGGCTGGTATGATACGGTGCTACCTGTGAGATGAACCTAGTGTAATATATATACTGATTGCTAGCTAGCGAAATAACGTTAGCTAGCAAGTTATTATATATTTTGCAACTATCATTCATTTATAACGTTAGCCTAACTACCTCATTCATACATTATGGGAGTTAATTGCTAGAGGTAATTTCAGCTAGGTTACCAAACTGTCATGCGCCAGAGATCACAGTTGCTAGTAGCAACAGTAGCCTGTACTCTACTACCGCAACCAAACCCGTCCAGCAACAACCTCAAAGACAGGTGCCTGCGTGTGGTCCTAAAGCCAGTCTCATTCGAAATACGCAATTGCTTACCGTACTGCCACTGCATCGTTCTTGACAGGTTGAGATTTTCTTATAGTAAGAGTTGTGTTGATAAAAGGTTTGGGGGGACAAAATGCCATTTTCAAAAGGGGGGGGACATGTAACACTCATTTATAATGGACCCTACGCCCATGCATGCACGTATAGTGTATTGTGTGTATCATGCCTTGGTAATGAAATAAATGTAGTAAAAACGTACAGCGCTGTCCTACCATGCCTTATCGTTTCCCAGTTAGTCTCGCGTTACCACCATTCCACATTCCGTCTTATTTTCCCTCGGAAACTCGTAGCTTGGCCACACCCCATTTAAGAAAGCGGATACAACGGATAGTAATGCGAGGTAGCTAATATTTGCTACGCGACGAAAACATAAGCTCTTCAAACTAGTTAGCTACGTATTATGAACTTAAAAATATAATTATTCGGCACACCAACTACTTAGCATGGAGGCCGTAAACGCTTTCAACTTGGAGGTAATACCGGAATCTTATTTATATTTCTTCGTATGTAGTTGTCAGCTAGCCAGCTAATGGATGTTACCTAGCTAACAAAAATGTCGGTTGGGCTACCAAGTTAGTTCGGATATATACGGTTTGTTTTAATTTTCGAAATTAACTATGCTACTAACATCGTATTGTGTACCAGAATAAACATGTATTGTTATTTTTTGTATAACAAGCCAAATGTCAGCTAAACTAGCCATGTTTCGACCTTTCCAACCAACTCAAAGCTAGGTAGCTTGATACTATGCTAACGTTAGCATGACAGATATCCTGGCGAACTTTGCTCCTATTCTTGACCTAAAATGGAGCATCAATTTCTTGCTCAACTTAGTATTCTTAAACCTTTGGTCCCACAGTATAATGTATAATAACTGTAAATGAGTACTGTACGGCTAGTTATCAGTTCTGTTTTAGTTTGGTCGGAATGGCCTGTTTGTAAATAAGCCAACGGTGTGTCATGTTATTGGAGCTAGGTGGCTTTCAAGTTGGAGATATTATAGCCAAATACTAATTAGTTGAACATTCAAAGTTTTAAAACGTTTTTGTTTCTGGATTGAAACAGCAGCCCTTCTGTTATTAAACTTTCAAGTTCCACTTGTTACCATTATGTCATATGCTACGATGTGTTGTGTGTTATCAATTTCCGTAAGATGCATTAAACAAATTATGTCCGCCTTTTGTACTGTAGTGTAGTCAGACTGCAGTTTACAAGTTAGCCAATTTGGATCATGAGTGCTAGTTTTTCTTTACAATAATCCACATATAGTGCTTGTTAAAAATAGCCTCTGAGTTAGTAATGCCTGTCCCATAGCCCCGCCTCGCGACTTTGCGGAGCAAGTATTTTCTCACTTTTAAAGAATATCTATCTGACGGAAAGTTATGCACGTGCGGATCGTGTTGGCCGTGCGTTTGTCTATCCTTGCGGTTCGTGCAATCCCACAGTGTTAAAATTTTAACTTAAGTTAACCCTCCTAAACGTTAGGCTAATATAATTTATATAGTATAGTACGTTGCCTTAGCACAATCATGTTAGAAGCGTGACGTTCGGCGGACATTTAGCGGCCGATACTTAAGGTGTGTGTGGTAAATTCAAGCACATTGCGGTATGGACAGATTGTGCGCAAATTTAGAACCGTCTGGATCTTTGCATATGGTGATTCTTTGCCTTACTTAAAGTACCGAAGAAAAACTGGCTCAGTATATATGGCCTAAACATTTTTCGCGACGCTTGTCCCCTCCGGACAGGCGTGTCATAAGTCTCGTTTTCTATAGAAGTTGGCCAGCTAAGGCACTTACTCTCGCCCCTTCTCCCTCCAGTTGTTCTCCATGATTGACATGAAGCCTCCTATATCACGAGCAAAGATGATGTCAGTCACTAAGTCAGCAATCAAAGCAATCAAGGTAAGTCAGCACACTGTCTAAGTGTTATTGTGTTTTGGTTCTGTGAGGCCGGAGTTGAATTCCGGTGGAGGTATTGTTTTTTTAAATGCTAAAATGTGACAGTCCAAACAGACACGTAATACAGTTCTGTCGTCCTCTCAGCTGTACAAGCATGTCGTCCAAATCGTTGAGAAGTTCATAAAAAAGGTACGTGATGTTATAAAAACATCTGTTTTTGCTGTGCCACAATCTCAGTGAGAGCCTGGGCTGTAGAAACCCATAATGAGAGCAAATGTTTCTGGTTTACTTTCATTTGTGTATGCTACACAATTATTCTTTGTTTTCCTAAGCCCACAGTGATTAAATCTGTGACTTGTCCCTGCAGTGTAAGCCAGAACTGAAGGTCCCTGGGCTGTACGTCATGGACTCAATAGTGCGGCAGTCCCGCCACCAGTTTGGTGTGGACAAGGACGTGTATGGACCCAGATTCCAGAAGAACTTCACCCCGACCTTCCAGAACCTCTACCTCTGTCCTCACGATGACAAGGTAGTTCGTGGGTGTAGCTGTTTTGTGTATTGCTATGCAAAGCCAGGGATGCTTGTTTTGTTTACGTCGCTGAACATCTTATCGCAGCAGTTCCTATTAGTGATGAACTCCACTCAGAACTCCATTACATATTTATTTTTTTCCCCTACGGGTTCTGATGCTTGCTGTGTCTGTCCATCCCGCAGAGTAAGATCATCCGTGTTCTCAACCTGTGGCAGAAGAACTCCGTGTTTGAGATGAACGTCGTCCAGCCCCTGTTGGACATGGCCACTGGCTCGTTTGTCCCCGTTCCCTCCACTCTGGCAGATCGGCAGGTGGCATCCCAGCATCAAGCTGAGGCTGCGTCCCAACATCAAGCCCAGCCCCAGGCAGCTGCCCAACCACTCGCCACCAGTGCCTCGATAGCCGCTGCCCTGCCTCAACTACCCCCACAGCTCCAGAACCCAGAGGCCCTGGCTGCCGTGGCACAGCTGTTTCAGTCGGGACAGGGCCACGAGGTGAGCCACTTATCACACTGCTATCATGCAGGGTCATCTCTGACACGACAAGCTGATAGACCGCAGAATCACCTCTTTAGCACTCCTATCACGCGTTTACAAAATCAGTGTATAAGCTGGTGCTTATAAACGGGGAAATTACAGTAATCGAACCTCAGGGGTCTTCACTGATAGAGCTTTTGACTGTTGGAATAGTTGTTTAAAGATGGAGAAAATCTGACATGTTGTTATGTTTTTGGCACTAGCCAAAGTTTAACCTCTGTTGCTCAACGTGGTTCAATGTGCCCGTTATTTTACCTATGTTGCTGCTTTCTTGCGTCCCATCCCTTATATTTCGCTGTTTGTGTGTTTATCACACACGTAACGGATGTCTTGAAACATACTTGGTGAATGTGAGCATTTTGTTGTATGTGCAGGGCCTCCATATTCATGCACTTATCATTATTCAAGAACGTGTAAAAGCTGCTTTCCAGTTGGTCTGTTTTGTGTGCAAGCTTTGTGGATTTTGTCTTTGTTTGGTTGTATTGGTGTTGTGATGTGTGTGTGCTCGTCTTCACTGTTATTTTTTTTAGGTCTGTGTTCATTTTCTATCATAGTTGGATGTTTATTCTTAAAAACCAGACCAAGGGACTGGCGTTGAGATTAGATTCCACTTTATGGTCAATGAACAAGTACAGTACAGTGAAATGCAGTTTGCATCTAACCAGTGCAAATAGAGGGCAGAAAATGTACTGGTGTTAAGTATAATGTAGGTACAGGTGGGATAAGTTGTTGTGCGGGAGTGAGAGAGCATGTGCAACTGAAATGCAGGGACAGCTGCAATGAGGTTCCTGAGGTAGACGCATGTAACAACTGGAAATGCAAGTACAGTGGCAATTCTAAATGTGCTATGAAGTCAAGTTTAAGGTGCGAGTTGGCAAAGGCAAATGAAATGCAGGAATAGCCGCAATGACATGTACCTATAGACAACTGAAAACGTCCTTATCAATTTCGTAAGGCAATGTCAGTCCAGTAGTACAGAGGACTTATCTCCCTTGCTAGGTAAGTCCAATAGTTGAATGTTCCGTCTGGCTAAAACCATTACATTGACCTAAACATTTGGTTGGGTAATGTGCACAAAAAATTGTTGCAAAGTAGATTAAAGTGCAGAGTGTACAATATCTTGGATTCAGTCCCAGGATTTTACAGCTGTTTGTGAACAAGTTCCTGTCGGGGTCCACAATTTGCTTGGCATTGCCCGACCGGGGCAGTTTTTGCGCTCAAGTATCTCCTTGTGGTTTGTCTGGCCACTGCATGTTGCTCATTTTTTATAGTTTTTTCCTTATGGAGTCTGAAGTCCTGTGTTCTGGATCAGGTTTTCTGACCTGTCAGCCTATTTACATGCCAGTCTACTAGTTCATGCTGTTGATAGGTATCCCCATAGCATGATGCTCCTGCCACCTTGCTTCACTGTAGGGAGGGTATTAGCCACATTTTGAGAGGTACCTTGTTTTTGTCCGATGAAGTACCTACTCGTTTGGTATTTGTATCTTTAGCAGATTGGGTTCTTCATCACCGTCTTGAACAAGGCCTTTCCTAGTTACTAAATTTGTCTGGACAGCAGCTCAAGGAAGGAGTCTTGGTGGTTCCAAATATCTTCCATTTTGCAATAATGGATATCACTGTGCTCCTGGGGACTTTCCTTTTAGACTTTTTATTTTCATAACCTTCGCAGATCTATGCTTTGAAGGTTTATTTCTGGTATTCCACAGACGTCCTTATTACTTGTTGGCTTGTTTTTTGTTCTGACTTGCACTGTAATGTGGGACCTAATATGAACATTTGTCTTTCTGAATCATGTCCAATCAATTGAATTTGCAGAAGGTGGACTCCAGTTAAGTTATACAGACACGGTCAGTCGGATGATAAAAGGACACTGGGTATATTTGAGCTCTATTTCCAGTTTCATGGCAAAATGGTCTGAATACCTATTTACATTAAACTGTTTTTCCAAAAAACCTGCACATATCTAAAATGTTTTAGTTTAGTCATTATGGGGAACTTTGATGGCCAAAAACACAATGTAATGAATTAAGCATTGAGTCAGTAACCCAAAACCATTTTGGGGAATGTGAAGGGCACTGAATTCTTCTCCAAGGCGATGTTCGTACATGAAGTGCGTCACTAACGTTACTCAATACCTGAATGTTAAAACAGCAACAGTGAGTGACTTAATTGGTCTTTAGGCAGCTGTTCCAGAACCTCAGAAAAGACAACCTGGTTCTATATGATGTACCTTAAAAGTAGCCTACATGGTGTATATGAAAGTGTGTGCTGAGATTGCTTTTTAAAAAATCGTGGCAATGCTCCGGGAAGACCTACATCTAAAATTGAGGCTTAACAGTTCAACTTGTTACTTTCCGTGTCCAGCTCCAGAAGTTGCTTCAGAACTTCCAGACGGGGCAGCAGACACCTGCTGCTTCCAACACCATGGCGGCCCACCCACAGGTGAACCAAGGCCAGCTCAACACGCATCTTCCTGTGTTCGACGCCCCCCACACACAGCCTTCAGAGCACAATAACTTACTGGCCAAGGTAATTTCGTACTGTATGCCAAGAACGGGTCATTAAGACTCATTGTGGTAAGTGTACTGCTTCCACAGGTTTAGGTGAACACGCGTGGGCTTTTGTCCAGTATGGTGGAGGTTGTTCTGAAGTTCTAGTTCTTAATGCGCCAAAGCTAAATCATGGTGTTTTGATAATCTGTCTGTCTTCAGAAACTCCTGGATCGCTTTGATTATGACGACGAGCCCGAAGAGCTGAAGAAAGAGGAGATGAGTTCTGTAGTTCAAGGAAACCCGTATGGTCAGTTTCCTGGCACGGTGCCGAACGCCGTGGAGCATCAGTTCCAGGGCCACGTTATGCCGGCACTCACCGGGGCACCGCAAACTGCCGGCATGGGATATTCCGGTCTAAATGAGGCTTACGCCCAGAACCGGGGAAACTCCAGGGAAAGAGAAGATCCGTCTGGGCGGAGGGAGGGGAGGCAGCGTGGCAGTGGTCAAGCCAGAAGGTCACGGTCCAGGTCGGGCTCTCGGTAAGACACGATGTGTCCCCGGTTCATTGGGTTCACGTTTATTTTTCGGTCGATTCATTTAATGTGCCCGGATTTTCTGTAAAGGAACTCGTACCACAGTTGCTGATACTGCGCACTTTTTAGCCCCTGTCAGAAGAGTCTATTCCATCTCTCTAGTTCTCCCAGGAAAAGGAGGTCCCGGTCTGGCTCTCATTCCCGCAGGCCTCGAAACTCCTCCCGACGTTCCGGGTCCCGCTCCAGGGAAAGCAGATGGAGTTCCCCACGTTCCCGGTCGCAGGAGAGGAAAGAGAGGGAAACGGACAAAGAGCGCCGACTGAAAGGGCTGCCTAGCATCAAGAGCCAAACTCTCAGCGGTATGTGTTTTCAGATGTCAAGTATAACTTTTGAGTGTCTTAATGTTGTTTTAATAAGATACATTACATTCAGAAAATATTCTGGTCCCATCACTTCTGTATTTTTTACGTTACCGCCTTTTACTTGAGGTAATTTTTCTTTCCCAATCATCAATCTACACTATGCCCTATTAAGGAAAAAGCTAATTTTTATTACAAAAAGATATGACAAATGTTTTCCCGACTTTGCTCTGACAATAGAAATTGAGTTACGGTGCATGCTGTTTCCATTGATCAACCTTAAAATGTTTCTATAACTTATTCAATTTTAACTGTGGATATAATTCGGGCTGCTAAATGCATATATACAAATGAGGTGAGCATGTGTATGTTTTACCTAGCAAGCTAGATAGCTAGCTAACTTATGTCGTCAAGCTCACAAACTCACGGCTCCTTGGACGTTCGTCGTCCACTTGTGTGTGCACACTTTGGGTTGCAATATTTTAAGCTGCTGGGTGAGCAAATGTTTCCTGTGTTGCCAGTCTGCATAGAGCGAGCTGGATTGATTGGCTGACTCTTACCTCAAGGATGGTGCGCTCTGTGTTGTTTCTCTAGCCGCATATGTAAATGGTAGCACAACAAGTTCTATCTCTTCAAGAATACAGTTGTACCCCGACAGATTTCCATACCAGTCAAATTCAATTAATGTCTAACAAAGCATTTAGGTGATTATTTATTTTTGTTAATTAACGTATTCTTGCCCTGGTGTCGTTGAAATGAATGATGCTATAATTAACAACTGTAAACTAGGTTGGTTGAATTAAATAAAAACACCCATTCCCTCTTTAATACCAAGTACACTAATGGGCTCACCCTGTTGTTTACAGTAACATTTTAGTAATTCCCTTTTTGACTTGGCTATCTAAACATTTTTTGACTAAGATGTACTCTGGAAACTATAATTGTTTGTTGCGTTTTGTGGCTGTACGCATATATTGGTGCTTTCTGTAAAGTTCACATAACGTCTACTTGAAATACAAGGGGTATTTCCAAATGAATGATAAATATAACAATTTGTTTCCTTGAACATTAACGTTGAACCAAGTGTGTGGGTAATGACCTTTGCTTGAGATGTAGCGTGCCATTGCAGTACATTAAACTATGTAGCTACTGTGATGGTCGTGATGAGTTTGCGGTCAATGTAATTAAATGGTCAGCTTCAATCGGATTCTATGCATGAATTAAAACCATTTAGTGTTTTACTTAAACATTTAAGAGTGCTTAAAAGTACTTATTAGCCCTGAAAATGTATGAACAGTTTTTTTCCCCCACCTTTAAGTAGTGGCCCTTGTACATCCGGCACTTAATAATGGAAAATCTGATTGGTGTAAAATGAAATCCTACATGGATGTTACCAGCATACATTTCTGGAGGTTTTAAACATCCTGTTTTTGGGCTCATTTGAGGAAAGGAGGAAGTTGTTTTAAGGGGTGTACAGGCCTAAAAGGATCATTTAACTTACAGAACGAACAAACATGGCACTGGTAATATGGCTGGACATGAATTTGAAGTGATATGCACCAGGTCCCCAAGCGCTGATGGTCTGTAAATGGGTCCAGGTGGTGCCGCTGACGCTTGATGAATGCTGTGGTCTGGTGGCGATTACCGTTGTCAAAGAACAATAAGTGTTTATAGCATTTACGTGTTATGAGCTTGTGGGTTTATACACCTGGTGCCTCACCTTGCCCTTTGGTCTTTCTCCCGTGTCTTTCATGCTGTAACACGTTCTCTTCTCTCCAGTTTGCACCACCACCCTTTGGGTGGGACAGCTGGACAAGAAAACCAATCAGCAAGACGTCATGTCTCTACTGGAGGAGTTTGGACAGATAGACTCCATCAATGTGAGTGTCAGGGGGTGCCCTATATCTAGTAGGACATGCCCGGTGCCATGTGGGTGAATAGCTGGTAGGGCTTATCTCTATACAGGGACTCTGGTGATAGCTAAGCAGTAAGCTGTTGCGTAGACAAACTGTTTTGTGCTGGCGTTCTGGAGATGCCAACGCTGATGTTTGTCTCTCCAGATGATCCCTCCACGGGGTTGTGCCTACATAGTCATGGTCCACAGACAGGATGCTTACAGAGCTCTACACAAACTCAGCCGAGGATCCTTTAAGGTCAACCAGAAGGCCATCAAGGTACAAAAACACGGCTCACCTTAATGTAATTGCTAATTTTACGTGATACGTTGGTGTGATTTTAAATTAGCTTCTCACAGCGGTCTGTTTGTATATTTGAGGTGGAATCCAGAGGTATTGACTTACTTTGGTAATCGTCAGTTCATGCCACGGGGACCACCGTTCATGACACGCATACCACCTCCCTAACACAATGGTGATCAGAGAGAACACTTTATGGTTTAGGAGACCAGAATAAAGACTGTTTCAAATCAAACAAGCTTTTGACACACCAACGTTGATTTAAAAACCCCTTAAGACGCGTTTGATAGGAGAATGTGTGCTCTCTGGAGATTGTGTCGGTGTTCAAGGATGTGTTGCCTTGTGTTACTGTTCCTGTTACCTGACGGTTGTGTGTCTGTGTGTAGATCGCGTGGGCGTTGAACAAGGGAATCAAGGTGACCCATAAGAAGTTCTGGGACGTGGAGCGCGGTGTCACCTACATCCCCTGGAGCAAGGTGAAGGTGGAGGAGCTGGAGGGTTACAGGGAGGGAGGAATGCTGGATGCGGACACGCTCTGTCCAGGTAAACCCAAAGCCGCCTGGTGGGGCCCCTAACATTGTCTGCAACAAGACTGTAGTTGCTGATCTAGGATCAGGCCACAGATCACCGGTTCTGCTGTTTTAGATGAAAACCGGATTCCAGATCAGTTGCTTAGCACTCAACGACCTGTTCGGAACTTGTTTTCTGTTAATTGTATGTTTTGACAAAACACAGTAGATGTTTTTTTTTTCACATCAGTTTGTCAGAGCTGATGTGATTGGTCCAAACACCAATTAGTGATTTATGCTGCATAGTTTTGATTACCCTGACTAGCTTGTTCAATATGGGCCCTGGGGTTTTCCTGAACTGTCTATGATGTGTGTATTCATATTTATGCTTGTCTATCATTTAGAGTGGGGAGATAAAGTGAAGGAGCTGACTAAACCTGGAGGGCTGAACAACGGGGAAGTGGACAGCATGCAGATGGAGGGAGCTGGCTCCGCCCACGTGCAGGTAACGCCCACAGGGTTCCTCATGAGATGCCTTGCTCTTTGTCTGGTTGTTTTGTTCTCTGTGATAATGGCACCTCACAATATCTTTCCTTGTCAAACTGAGCTTGTTCTCACAGAGCTCTTACAAAGTTGTTCGTGTTTGTATTTATATCTATATCTTTTAAATTTGATTAAAATTTCAGGATTCATTTGTGTTGGTATAGATGCGCATACACCTCTCTTTGAAACACAATTGCTCCAAAGAAGCTTATATTAGCCCATATTTCCTCACTACAGTTCACCTTACCTCAGAACAATAGTGTTTCTTGTCATGCGTGTGTAAACGTGAGAAGCAACAAGCATGCTAAAGGCCAGTTTGCAGACATGATGTCTTTACTCTGTCACAATACTCACAAATTAATGAAAGGCAACTTTGTCAGTCATCTTTTCACCAGGGAAACTTTGCTTACCTGCTGTTTCCAAAAGTCTGGTTTTATGAAACGGTGGCGTTATATTAAATATGCCATCCGGGGATCTTATGCACTTAAATTATTTGCCTTCAGAATTGTTAGAATTTAAAGTATTACACGAATTACTTGATATAGTTATGAATTTGTAGGACATGGCATGATACGAAATAAATGTGGTACAAAATTGCTTTCTGAACTACAGGCTGATATTATACTTTGGCTTGGAAGTATCAATTTAAATAGGATTGTGGGTCATTTTGATACAGGTGAGAATGTTTTTATTTTTTGTTGTATTAAAATAAAATAAATTAATGAGTTTGGAATATGAAGTTTCCTACTGCTTAGCTAACCATTGCTGGTCCCACCCAGTGTTTTGCCCTTTGAGATTTGTTTTTCTATTTTATTTCTATTTTGGTGTGTTCCTGGTTTATTTGTGAGTCAATTTTCAAGCTGAATACTGGGTCTACTTTAAGAAGAAGAGAAACAAATCACTGACATTGTTTTAACATTAGAATAGTGTCATTCTGAGACACGTGGGGTTAGTGCCCTAAACTTTTGATTATCCTGAATGCATAATGAATTGGCTCTGAAGCTCACATTTTGTTGTTGTATGAATTGCACTAAGTTCAATATTTCTAGCACGCCTGCGCCAGAATATTTTATAATTTTTGCACTTTAACTAGTCTACTAAAAATAAATATATATTTCTGTCTTTATTTCTCCTATCTGGGGATAAACACATTGTTAGAAAAAAAGCCCCAAAATAACATTTTATGCGTTAACATTTTGAGAGATTACAATCCAAATCATGACAAAATCCTGAAGGATTTATTTTCCTTCATCTCTGGACTGGAATCATCATGTCCTATAGCTATCGAACTCAACTGTGGACCTTGAAGCCAGTTCAACTCAGGTTCTTCAGGGACATATTTAGACTTGGGACACCAGGTGGGTGTAATTAATGAGGTAGAAGAAAACCAGCAGGCTCCAAACCTCAAGAGTTGCCTACCCCTGTCATATAGTATGCATTTTGTACCTTCTGCTTCTTCAAAATGAATGGTTCTGACCTTACTAAAGGCTGACAGCTGTGACTCAATGCAGCTGGATAAAAAAAGTCCAGGAAATGTCTTTCTGTGCTGTCACATTTAGCATTGCTGTTTCATATCTGATGCATTTTAGGTGTTGATTCCGTTTATGTGGTGAGAAATGTAATTGTAGCTGATTTCACTTGGGCTCTAAGAACGGTGACCATGGGTGTCTTTTTAGACCTCATGCACTATAGCAGCCTAAAGCGTTAAGCCATGAGCTTCTATCCCGGGTATTTAGATTCAGCGCCTCGATGTCTGAGGGTTTGTTCATCCAAACGTTAATTTATTAATGATATATGTAGTCAGAGGAACAACAAATCAATAAAACATTTTCAGTTTCTTTACCAATATATGTATGCAGAAGGGTGATCAAATTCAACACCAAAGTATTTGATTTTAGTACCTTTTTTTTTGTTATTTCAATGTTAACGCATGCCAGTTGTAATGTTCACGAGTGTGAACAGATTGTATTCTTTCACCTACCAATTCAACCTATTGCATTAACGCTTCATCCTATTGGGTAAAAATACATTTCCTAATTCTGGTCAACAGGGGTGTGAAGTAGAACATTTTCCCTTATGCACATACCTGGTTTGAATTAAAGAGCAGTATACATTTAGGAATTCTATGGGAAATTGCACCTCCTTTGGTCTCATTTCATGAACTGGGGACACTGGGTTAAACCAATAGCAGTCCTCTTGTTGATCATCTTATTTCCTTGCAAAATGATTTGCAATGAAGGCGCATTGCTGTGTGATGAATTCGTTTTGGTTCTTTGCCCAGGACTACATTTTCACTTAAATCGTATTCAACATGGCTTTCCAACTGGGAATAACATGGCTTTCCAACTGGGAATAACATGGCTTTCCAACTGGGAATAACATGGCTTTCCAACTGGGAATTGCTAACCCGTTGGAAGGTGGGTCATGTTAGAAATGTGATGAATGAGGAAAATCGACTAGCCAGCTAGCTGGGTAACAGGATTGTACAAAGATGCCGCTTAATGTTCATGGAAATCTGGAATTAGTACCAATGTTTATGCTAGCCAACCGGCTACTACTACTGTACTTCACTCGCTCTAATGTCATGTTAGGAAATGCTGCTCAACGTCTAGAGTGAAAAGGTCACTGTATCAGTGTCATTGTTCAGTTGCTATCAACATCCTCTTTTGTGCTTTGCTGCCATGGGACCACATCCCCATTGGGTAGTCTGGCCCAAATAAGAAGTCACTCCCACTCCTGGATTAAAAATATATTTTTTATGTCGGACAGTTTTGGCTTCCTGCGCTTAAATGTAAATGTACATTTTAGTCATTACGTGAATGCTGTTATCCAGAATGACATACAGGAACAATTAGGGTTCTTCCTCGTCTGTTTCCACACGTCAGTCCGTGTGGAAAGTCTCTTTGTTTGAAGAAAAAAAAAACACTTGGTGACATGCCTCTGATTCGGGTAACAAAGTAGAGAACCCCTAACACTACAGCATCAGCCCTTGAATGATGGTTTTACAACTTTACATCTGCATGTACTCGCATACATGGCGGTCACTAGCTGGGCCCCCTAAAACGATTCCAGCCTGGGTTACTTGCTACACACCTCAGGAATCTGACCAATGAGGATCAAGTCTGATGCCAATACAGGCGTGTCGATCATATTTGACACTTGCCTACCATTGATATTGTGTGTGACGTCAAACCTGAAAGTGAGTATAGTCATTAATGCTGACAGGGTGCATTCTGTGAAAGTGGCTAGGGCTGGTGCTGGAGTACTGTCTGCTTTTTGAATGTAGTTTAACCGGCGAGACATCCTGTTATAAGCCCGTCTTAACTGAAAGAGCGGACCGTCCACTTCCTTGGTGGTGATATGTGGAATCACTTTTAAACAATGTGAGGTCACCTTTTGCGAGGCGCTTTGCTGTGTGAATAGCATGTTCATGTAACTGTTATTCCTCTTTCAAATATAATGCATTAGGTAGTCATAGTTGTCCTAGTTGAACCTGTAAATCAGTCATTATGGGAATATGGTAGATCAGTATCTAGTCTGGATTACCCTTAATTTCATCTATTGTTGCAAACCTAAAAACAATGTGGGGTTCTGTCAAATAAACATTCTCCCTTTTGCTGAATGCATATAGAATTGCATGAAGAAACCAAATAAATGCAATAAGAATCGGGGCTGGGTGGGCCACCTTCCTCATTCTGCACCCCTTTTATTGAATGAACTCCAAGAAAGTCGGGTGCCCATAGGTTAAACAAGAACAAGAGTATAATATGTTGCATGTTGAGTTTATCCACATGAAATCGACAATCAATCCAACAGCCGTTGCACATGAGTTAGTTGATCACAGTGATGCAGAAGAGGAATCACATCTTCACTTAATATTCAAAGACCTGGACTGCTTCATATCAAGACCTAACTGTTGGTGCTTCATTGGTATAAATATGTTGGACCACAGCCTTCTGTTGAACAAAACAAGGCTGACTATGGTTTGCACTTCTAAGGACAACTTTGATTCATACTCTATTCACGTGTCTAACTCGTAAACATACATACATGAGCATTGTGGTGCAATCAAACGGGCTTCTGTGTTCAGAACCAGCCTTGAAACTTTATTTTAGAAGTCAAGAACAAAGTGTTCATTGGCAGGTTTCAAGATCCAGTTGTCAAAATCTTCACTGTTATTTCACTTATGTCAAATTGTGCTCTGATTGTTTGGCTTTTGAAAGACTTGCCATTATTTAAAAATGTATGTTGACAGCGAGTGAGGGAAACGTAAACATCCTAAACATCCTGGTCTACAGTATAACTTAATCATTAGTAGAACAGTCACTATGCCCCTCTGTAGCTCAACCAAGGTTTCAAATACTGTATACGTTAGAAAAGTTGCTGTGACAGTCCACAAATACCCAGGTTTACCAATGTTATGCTTCGAGGATAAGCGAGAGTCTTCAAAACCCCGGGAGTCTTCTAATCACGATTTCTGGAAAATGTGGGGGAAGTTAACATACCAACGCTGACCTCATACCTGGTATATTAACTCTGTATCTGGGCCATTCAGTTTACTGCCCTGAAATCGACTCCCACTTTGATGTGGTTTACTTTAGTCATCCAACCAGCTTGAGAGTATAAACCAGGTAGGTGAACGAGGTGAACGTGGAGGATGCATTTCGCTAACCGCTCTTGGGTTTTCCTGGGGCGGGGGGGCTGCGGTGGCCGTTTACCAAATCGATTTCCTCGTTAGCCGCTTTCCTTTCCTTAATACAACTCAACTGTGGCTCTATTCACAACACCAGATAGCGCCAGGATCTTCAGTCTCTCGTGACCCCTCACAAAGGTGAGTGATTCTGGAAGCGCTGGATTGTGGACACCGGAAATCCCTTGCTTGGGATGTACTGAGGACCCTCCAGTTGCTGCAAGGTAAAGGTAACCCGCTCACTCCCTTAGGGAGCCGCTCTTGATTTCGTCGCTAGGTTCAGGGGAGAACTCCACACTTAAATTAGCCACAGTAGCTCCGATCGAGTAGTCATCAAATACATGGGGCAGCAGAGAGTTGTGCTAATTCCACTCTGTGATATTTGATCAAATCTTCATTGGTTTATATACAATGTTCCACTTCCCACATGTGTCGGTCTCTGGAGCTCTGTGTGGCAAAGTGTGAGAAATAATTCTCTAAACACCCAAAATCCAGAACAGCTGACTTATTTTTTTGACACAGCACTAACACTAGCAGATGTCAAAAGATTGAAATCCAGTACTGATTAAATATAGCACATATTAGGTTCCTTAATAGTCCATCTGTACATGTGTTCATCCCTAACTGGATATTTAGTCTGATGTAAACAGGATTCCACATGTTCAGTAGGACAAATTATACAATTCTGGAATGTTTGTGTTGCCTGAAGAGATGTCCCTGTCCCAGGCATTGACTTTCAGTGCTCTAAGACTGGAGTTGCTGGGAGTCAAGGTTGTGTTGGTCCCTCAGTGCCACCCAGACCTTTCACAGGAAGCAGGAGCCCTGGTTCCTCTGCCTGTGGAATCAGAGACCTGGGTAATGTGGAAGCCCTTTCCTGCCCCCGCAAAGACCTTTAAAAAAAAATTGTTTTTGTTATTGCTCAAGATGTGGCAGTGTGAAATCAAATTATTAGTGAATTCAAATTCATGTGAACTCAATTCTATGCAAATGAAGGCATAAGAATTTCAATGTGCTCAGGATCTAAAGTCTAGATATTACTTGCGCAAATACAAATCTTATTGAAGGCTAATGGTAATTCATAGCTTGTGGATAATTTTACTTCAGCTCAAATTCGACTGAAATAACTTTTATTTTGAAGTGTGCTTTAAGTTTAGGTTCTTATGTGAAAGATACATGTCCGGTTAGATTTAGAATCAATTGACTTGCAAAATCAGAATTAGTAATTTCGTTAATTAGTTATTGTATAGCTTTTACAAGTACTTGTTTTGTAATCTTTCACCCATGGTTAGTGCGTTAAAGACATAGGCGTGGATAAGTGAGGAAAAATAATTGATGGACTGAATTATCTTAGTTTTTACTCACCTTTTTCTCTTTCCATTTAATGCCTGTTAAATGGTTTATAGTATCCAGAAAACTGTAAAATGTGTTAATTAGTTCAGTTCAAAGCTGTCTCAGGTATTTTCAGGTGTGCTTCTTTGAACAGAGACAAAGGGAGTCAATTGGAATCCAATGCAGCAACAAGGGCCACTTAGTGTTTTTTAGAAAGTAAACAAAATACTCTTGAGCAATTTTTAGGCTTTATGCCATAAATGAAACAAAGTACTCATCCCACCATTTTGGTGAAAAGCTGCTAGAGAGCTATGGATGCAAGGACTGATTATCAACATGTTTTGATGCCATACATTGTATACATAATTTACAAGCATTGGAGAGATTAAAAAGCTTTTGTTTAGGATTTTATTGAGGAACAATGTAGCTTACTTCTTTTAACGATCAGTGAATTCATATGAATTCACATGAATTTAAGATTAATAAATGTAACACCTTTTGGATTTAAGCATGAATTTAGTTTTATACAGTTTAATTCTGTTTCTAATTATTTTACTCTGGTCTTTTCAGTAGTCTTTCTACTCCAAAACTCATCCTTTGTCCGGGGCTTTTTCTAGCAGCAATGCAATGTATATGCTGGCAAATCTAGAAGTGCAAAACAAGATTCCCTCAAATGATTTTTCCAATACCTCAGAATAATATTTTTGTCCAAGTAATATTTATCACATCTGCATTTTGTTCTCTGATTTTACTATTCAGTATCACATTTTTTAAAGAATGCAAACAAAGGCTCTTTCATATTAAACACTATCACTAAAATATTATGTTAACCCTGCCCATCAATCCTCTTAACTCATGTTTAATTGTTGAGGACATTGTCATCCTGAAATCTGAGGCAATACTTTGTGTGGCTACAATGAAAAGACAGGTAGGTTGTTGATACGTCACCAAAATGTTATTTCCCATCAACTGCATAGTTAAAACATCTCAGGTTATTAGGAAATACACATTCAGAGACTTTAAGAACAAATTTGTTGAATCTGATAGAAATCTGCTTTTTGTGAATTCCTTTACAGGCAAGGTAGGGAAACTGTTTCTCAGTTGGAGAGATGTTTTCTTCAGTTAATTGCAGTGAAATGGTTCATCACAAAATCCATGTATTTACCCAAGTAGTGTTTACTTTTGGCACTGTTGACCAACCAGTGTTTAACATTTTATTTGCTGTGTTGGTCAGGTCTTATTGTTTTTGGCTTCATATTTTACCATTTAAGATAGTTTTATAAAGAAAATGTTTATAAAATGGATAATCCTATACTGAGCTACAGATTTGTTTTTTAAATTTTTTTTAATTGAAGGTTAGATTAAAATGTTATTTTGTCAAACGTGTTTAAAAATAATGCTCCCAATGCCTTTTGCCAGAGTAACAACATCAAGGAGATTCTCTATATATTTTTTATTATAGACTTTCATACAGAATCTCCAGATCTTCTATAGCCTTTGTCTGGGCTTACGGATTACTCTTCCGTACAGAGGTTACTGGTTTTTGAGGTTCAAGTCCAGAAACTTCCAGATGTTATGGTCAAGGAATCATACCTTGGTCAGTATTGATGTGTGATTTGGGGTTCTTTGCTTGCTCTAATATCTACTCCTGGCCAAGGTTTTTGTATAAAACATCCTTCTGCTTGGTAAATTGTTGTACCATTGTTCTTAATCAAGGCCTCAGGACCAGTGAAAGCAAAATAGCCTCATAAGATTTAAGAGCCAACAACACATTTTACAGAAGGCATGAGACTTCAAAATGTTCAGATAAAATGGGTGAATGTGGCCAAGGATCTCTACTTAATGCAATCTGACCCAATAAAAGGTGACGTACACTGTAACCCTGTGAAACTTTTAAATCCAGAATTTAAAGTTATGACCAAATCAATATGCATGCGCATAACTCAACTGAGTCCTACATATAAGTATAGACTTGATTCTACTGGTCATTAAACCATTGAGCAGGAAATGTTTGTGCTGAAACGAAAATATCCACACCACCTTTTCCTCTCAGAATCAGATTTTGAACAAGTAACAACGCTAACCGAGAAGTCTGTTATGTACTTTCATGTCAATGTATGACTTGTGAAAGTTGTTCTTTGGCCTCTGGGTCCACCTGGGATACAAAGTATTTGATTGGGTTTGTTTTTGTCTCACTTCAATGCCTGATTCAACTTGTCAAGTAATCATTGCCCATGACTAAGTGACAGGGTCTAAAACAATAATAAAATGTGTTGATGAACTGCAGGGTACATACAGTATGAACATAATAAAATGTCAGTCATGTTAAATTCGGAAATGTGTATTTTGCCAAAATGGGGAGGGAATCTGAAATGGACTATTCTAGGAAACCATCTCTTGCCTTATTTTGTCAGGTAAGTTGAGTTAAAACACTGCCATTGACCTAGGAGCCCTTGATGTTAACTGCCCTACTCAGGGAGTATGACAGGTTTAGATTCCTTTCTGATTTTCAAACCTCTCAATTGCTGGTCAGACTAAGCTACCGGCCAGACCAAAATTACTAATATGAAAAATTATATATTCTCAATACTGAATCATTTTAGTCTACATCGCATTGGCTAAAACATTTTGTTTTTGTCCCAAAATCCTTTTTTTTAGCTGAGAAACCATTGACATTTTCTTGGATGAGAAGCAGTGGGCTTTGGTAGGTTATGTTCAACATGGTGTGAAAAGCTTTCACGTGGACATATAAAGATCAGTTGAAAGTGCATGGCTCTCGCGACTCCAGTATAGAGGGTTTTGATTCCTGGGACCACTAGTCTGTAGTAAATAATATATATGCAAACATGCCTTTAGATTGCTCTAAAATAACGGTCTGCTAAATGCTGTTTTTATCTTCTATTAGACTCTAGCCAATATGTAACATGCATTGGTCAAAAGGAAGTACCTGAAAGAAAAGAGAAAAACCAACTAGCGGGTGTATGGAGCTTAGGGGCGTGACACCCCATCCTTTACAGACATCAGAAAATGACATGAGCTATGGGTCTATTGTTTCTAGAACTCTAGCACACCCTACTGAGCAAAGCCGCTGATGGAGAATCGCAGATTAAAAAGTGATGCCCTATTCCGCCTCACATTCAAACTTCCCTGGACAGCAATACCACTGCCTTTTTTAATCCGATCCTGCCGTGTAATCGGGGCTCAGTTTAGACCTGGGACACCAAGTGGGAGGAATAATCAGGGCTGTAGTTAATGCGCAGAAAGGTGGGTATGATTCTCAGGGCCCGTGGTGTGAGAGGGCCCCGTGGCGTGACAGGGCCCGTGGTGTGAGAGGGCCCACTGATAATAATTATGCAGATGTCTGATAAGTGAGGGGGCCCAGGATTCCGAGACACAGCTACTTAACTGGAAAACTGATTTTTGATCACCTCTAGTCAGCTGGTCTTACCTTTGTACGACCGACTGTCAAACGTTCCCGGTGTCTGCTTGTCACAGCAGCCATGGTTTTATTTATTCCGTGTCCACACATTTCACATTGCTACTGCAGTATGGTCAAATGCCTCAATGAGCTGGCGCTGTAAAGTCAAACATTTGACAATGTGAGTCTGTTTATCTACGCACCTCCAGTATCCCATGATTGAGGAATTCATAGATTGCCAATCGCATAGAGATGGTAGTCAGATTGCAACTATGGCAACTGACCTTTATACCGCTGTCCGTAATGACACAGTGGCCGCTGATAGCCAATGATGGCCACTGTCCCTCGGGCTGTTTCAAGACTTGAGCATTTTGCTCAGTGGCACCGTAACCCTTGAGGCCCCAGTTCCATCACTGGTTTGTCTGTTATGTATTGTTAAGCAGGTCACTCTCTGGACTCTCTGATCTAGTAACGTGCAGGACCCCTTTTGCCTCCATCCGCTTTGGGGATCAATGTGCTCTGAGCTCAGAGATGCCCTCCTGCACCCTACGGTTGTGAAGAGTGGTTCTGTCAGCTCGTAGGTTTTCAGCCGTTGACCTCTGACCTCGCCCTTGTTAACAAGGTGTTTCCGCCCACTGAACTACTGCTCATTGGATGTTTTCTTTCTCTTCATCTCACCATTTTCCGTTAACTTCAGAGACCGTAGTGCATGAGAAGGTTTATGCTTCAGCCATGTGATTTGCTAATTGGCCATTTGGATTAATGAGCAGGTGTACCTAATAAAGTGGCTGATGTTTATGTAATGAGTGTACCACAGAGGTTCCATTAAAGGGAAGGGGATATATCCAAATTCCTACAAGTCTCAGAGTGGGATGAAATGGCAGCCATTTTGGTCAGGGGGATTCTCATCCCTGTCTCATTGGAATGAATGGGAGTAATGAAAACAAAGGCATATATGTCTTTGGTTTCTTGGGAAACTGATTGCCATGATACAGCGTGAGGCAGTGTCTGGATGTCCGTTACAGTAGTGTGTTTATGGTTGACATCAACATGGCCGACATGTTATCGTATCATGACCAGGTTAATGTCCAAGCTAATACTGTCACTCATATGAAGATCCACTAAGGCTAATGTATGGGTGGATTCCGGAAGCCTTCAATGCATTTCCTGTTCTTCCTTTCCATAGTGGTACACAGGATATCTGTATGAGTCCAACACTTTATCAAGACCACAAAATAAAGATGTTCATGAGGCCACCTGGCTGGGATTACCTCAAATATTATTATTATTTTGCTGGGATTTCTCCTAAAGTGAATCTAGTCCTAACTGAGATGGTTATGTTTCTCCAGGTGCCTCTAGCCCAGGCAGGAGGGACCATTGGGAGTTCCCCAGGTTACCCTGGAGCGATGGGTCTGCCTCCCCCCTCCCTCAGCCCAGGGGGGGCATCTTCCTTCATGCCAACAGGCTTCAACCCCACACAAATGCCTCCCGGTAATATGAAGTTAAAATACTCTATCACAAACAGACATTGTTTTCCTGTATAATCCCATTGCTCTTCCTATAAATACACTCTTTCCACCAGATGATTGACAAAGCCACATTGCCAAACTAAAGTAAACTCAGAATGATTGTAAACATCTTTGAAGTTAGTTTTTTATATTTTTAACCAGATAATTGTTCAGAATATGTTCTAAACCCATGCTTCGTATCTTTGCCTTCTTCAGGCTTCCCTCCAGTCGTGGGAGGCCCAGGGAGCATTAAAGAGGAGCTACTTTCAAAAGACAAAGTCAGGGGGAGTGGTTCCTCCTCAGACAGTGGTTCAGACAACCAGCAGGGAGCTCCGGGACCAAGCGGGCCGGGGCCTGTGATGAGTCCCCCCGGCCCAGCGGGATTAATGCCTCCGAGGCCAGGCATGTCAATGGGGCCTTCCCAAAGACCACCACCCCCCCATCTTCAACCCCCCTTCCCCCCTCACATGCCGCCCCCTAACATGCCCCCAATGATGATGGGCCACAGGGGTCCCGGACCCATGTTCCACCCCAGGGGGGGCCCTTTGGGTGGGTTCAGGATGCCCATGGGCCACCCTCCCATGGAAGATTTCCCCTCCTACGGACCCCACGGGCCCAACTTCCAGCCCGGTCCGCCCGGCATGGAGGAAGAGGGCGGTTGGGAGGGCCGGAGACACTTCCGTGGTGAGAGATCCGGATTCGGTGGCCGAGGCATGGGCAGGGGGGGGTTTGGAGAGCGGGGAGGAGCATACCCCAGGGGAGGGGGTAATGATTGGTCCAGAGACGGACCCGAGGGGAGGGGCCGCTTCATGAACCGACGGGATAGATTTGAACGGTGTTGAAACCGAGCCACAGGTGGAAAAGAACAGACTGGCTCCTCGTCCTTCACCAGGCAGAAAGACATTTGTTAAACGGGAATTAACTGCCGAACACCATAAACAACACAATTCAGCGAACACCAGACGGATACGTCTGAGAACTACCTGGAGACTGGATTCACAGTGTCAGACACAAACGGGTCCCTGACGGGTCCCAACATATTGGGACTTTCACAGAGAACCTGGCTGGTTTGCCAAACTACAGCCCAAGTCCTGGACATAAAAAGCTACTTCAGATGTCTCCGTCCAGAAAAGAACCCTGTAGATCAGTGTAGACCAGTGAAAGTCTAAATTTGAAGTTGAGTGAACAACTTTGTTCTATCTTTTGACAGTGTGTATTGCAAATCACAGAAGGATAATACTTTGTAAATACTGTATGCTTGTGCTGAAAGCCAATATCCTTTTTGTATATTTTTAGGTGGACGTTTTGTTCACGCTCCAGTGTTTCTGTCACTAGGGTAGTTAAGGGGGGGGAAACTGTTGATTTGCTCAATATATGAAAAGATTCTGCTTCAGAATTGAATCGTCAGCAGTTGGTTTTGTAGTAAAAATATCTTTGTACAAATCAAATGTGTCTTTATTGAGAGTTCTGTGTGGGTGGGAATGCTGACTGTAAGTCGTTCTGGATAAGTGTTAAATAACTCAAATGTAAAATTGGTAAAGCAGTTTGATATGATTCAGTTAGAAACTGGTAGTTAAGTATACTTGTAATGCCATAATTGTGGTTTTGATTCAAGGGGCTGCTTAAACAAATTAGGCAGGAGAAATGTTTTTCTAACATTTAGTATGTGTGCTTTTTAGTGTTTTTAGTGTTGTTATTGTTTTTTCAGTCTCTAAGATGAGTGAAAGGACCTTTTCTACCTATAGAGGGCGCTGTACCTCTGGTTTCCTTGCAGGTATTGCAGCCAGGCTCCCATTGCATCCGTCACTGATCAACCAGGGTCTGTCTTTGCAGGAATACAGAGACATTTGGGATGTTAGGCTTTGGTTGAGATGGTGGGCAAGGCCCTGTACAGCATTGAGTTTGATAGTCTAAAGTAGACAGCTGGGTGCATCTTTAATGAGTTTTTTCACCACACCCATCATTTGTTTTTGTTGCAATGCCCTTACTTAGGAGTCCCCCGTCCTTCAATGGTTAATTTAGGAATGTTAGTGGTAGGCTAGAACAAAATTGTGGCACATCTTTTGTGTTTCCCCCGGATCAGAATTGATGATCATTGCGAAAGGTTGGATGTTTCCCAAGTTGCACTGTATTCCCTTAATAGACCTTTGGCCGAAAAAAGTACTCTGCAGGGAACAGGATAGTGGATGTAATCATTTTCTTTGTTAACTGGTGGTCTTGTGCCTCACCCAGATGGTTCTGTTTTGTACATCTGTTTACAAGATCTGACCACAGCGTTTGTATTATTCTCGCCTGGCTCATAATCTGGCTGTTTTCCTACCAACAAGCCTTTAATTTAGGATGAGTCTGTCCGGTGCCTGACCGCTCATGAAACAATGCTGTCGTTGACATCTCATAGCCGACATCTCATGAGCCCCTACAGCCTTAGGGAATTCCTGCTGGAGAGCGAGACAGAGCTTTCACTGTTTGTTCCTCTAACTTTAGAAGATAAGTGGGAATAGTTTAACATGTTTATTTGAACTCTGTGTCTTCGCCTTGGCGGTCACATTTTATTGTGTGTCCTTTTCTTCAACGTCAGCTGTGAGATGATGGGTCTTTCATTGTTATATAGTAAGAAAGATTACATATTTTATATTTCATCTGTAATTTTACAATGCATACCTTACGGAAGACAGAGGCTAAAGACCGGTTAATTTATTGTTTATCTACTGTTTGAAGAATTGATGCATAAACTGAGAAATAAAATATTTCCAGTAAATGGGTATGAGGCATATAGGTGTACATTTCGTGTGGTTATTGATTATGCAGTTTGCCCAAAAATTAATAGAAATGTTCGGGTGTCCCGTTTTGGGGACTGGCTCGAGCTCTCATGATCCTTCTGCGCGCGGTCTCCAAGGGCCTGCGCCGCCCCTCCCCTCCTCGCGTCGTAGAAACAACATGGTAGCGGCAACAGACCGGGATTGCCGCTACCGCGAGACACATTTTAGCTATGGCATTATTCTACAACGCGCTTCCAATACGCCGCACACACTGGACGGCAGCAACAACAATCCACTGAGTAATGACAGGTATGTTTTTTAAAGATAGAATATTGTGTGGAAACATTAGCTTTCTGTTTGACGCCGTCGTACCCCACGGGTTATTTAAGTGACCGTATAGAATGGCAGTGACCTCGTCCATAAGACTGACGAAGACATATCACCTTTCTATTGAGATGAAATCTACCGTTTGTCTTATTTCTCGTTGGACTGAACGCGCATCTAGACTGCGGGGTGTTTTAAATGTATTGCAGTCAGTAAAGCTGAAAAACTGCATGAGCCATGTCCACTTCTTTTCTATTCATAATCGACGGGCGCATTCGTCTCCGTTTAATAGCCCGGGCGTCATGCCCAATACCTGCATTACGTGAAGGACAACTATAACTACTCGTTAGAATCTATTGGCTACATCGGGCAAGAATTCACATAACAATGTCGTCCGGCCACTCCCCCACTGCTCTCTGCGAGGTAAAACCCGGTTGATGTGTAACGTCTGTATCAGCATCAATATACGGGAGTTCAGGGTGACACCGATGACTTGTCGGCCTAGCTTACGGGTTTTCAAATCAATCTGACAACTATTGTTATCTATTGTAAACTATCGATCAAAACAGAATGGGCACGATAAAAACATAGCATTCAATAAATATTGATTACAATTATTTACTGCGTTTTGATTTTACAATGCGTTTCCAAATATCCGGCCACTCTAATGGGAATTTCATTCATTTATGCTCTCAGATGTATTCTGCTGGAGAATGACAACAAAAAATTAAGTTAATTAGAAGTGTAATAATTTCAGACCTTGTCTGTCCTGGCCGTCGACAATGGATGGTTTTTGCACTAACCTTCTACTCATCCTCGTCAATACCATCACATCAACTCCCTGCTACGATAACAGATACACATTACCATTAGCCAAATGGTATTCTACTCGTTATAAAGTACACTTCTTTGACCAGAGGTCTATTAGGGAATAAGATGCCACTAGAGACTGTGTGAACTGCATTTCGCACAAGCCTATGGTGACCTTGCAGGAGGTTATGGGCTGGCAGCATCATCACTCTCAATGACGGACCAGGGTTTCTCTTTTACTTTCACTCTTATGACTCTGACCTTCCAGGATAGCTAGCTGTATCTCTAAGCCCCTGCTGGTCTCTCTCTACTCCCACATTCCTCTCACTCCAGAGACTATAACCACCCTTAGAATAGGAATTGCTGCCAAGACACCCTAGTAAATTGAAAGTGCACTTTGGCCAAAGGATTAAATGGTCACAGAAAGTTAGAATATCATTATTATAATGTATTGTTCAATAGAGTTACATAAAAATATTTTCAATATACAGTACAGAAGGAAGTATAGTAATGCAATAATACGTGTTGGCCCTGGTTAAACGTGGTATACTGTAGGTAAGAAATATGGTGAAATCTGGAGGAATGGAGAGGCAACGGGTAAGGTTACTGTGATGGAGGGAGTATAGTAGAAGGAGGGATGATACACACGTCAACTCACTGTCACTTTGTCTCTGAAACGAAGCCACCTTTCTCCCGGTCTGTGTCCGGATGCGAGACAGACGCTGCTGGACGTGTTGTGGTAAGATAGGTAGGGAGCGCTCTTACCTCAGGTATGAGGTTACGCGCAGATGAAATGCCCACACGCAGACCTATATAAGTGAACTTCACAAATTGTTCCCTGTTTGCAGTGCACTATACATTTCAACTATCAAATTAACATACCAAAAGAATAATTCTCCACGCAACAAGTCATAGTAACGATTCGAACTTAGCGCTCTTACCTCAGGCAGAGCAGGAACGCATCAATATATACAGTAAATTTCGAACCGTACACAGACCTGTGCGCCATAGCCAATCACAGCTTCCGAAAGGGAATATGCAAATAACCATTTGCTACACGAGCCATATCAGTTACTGAACTGTGTATTTAGAGGTGGGAACAAAGGCGGCTATCTAGATACGTGGTTTAAAATAGTTTCTTAAAGCCAGTCTCCTGAATGTTTTAACGTTTTATTTAGTACTGCGGGAGTCCTCTTACATTTGGGAACATTCCAGTCCTGATCAAGCAATTCCGGTAGGTTGGCTCTGTTCAGCGTACATCAACCTACAGAACTGTTCGTCTAGGCTAATTGAAACGAGATAGATAGGAAAGTGATTCAACTTTCTAGACTGCTAGTTAACCAAAGTTAACAGAAATCGTGCATTATCTGTAATATTTAGATGAAGAGAAGGATACCAATCGTATTTCAACCGCATCAATCTATTCTGCCAAGAATGCCTTTTTATACTGTCATGGAATGTTTAGTGAAGTATGCTTTATATACCGTACCCGATGTTTGTGAAAGTGGTTAAAGGCGATTCCAAATTAGAGGCAGTTATGTATTTTAAAGACCGGCTTGATTATTTACTGTAGATAAGTCAACACTCAGAGCATGCATTGTTTCATTCTCTTTATAGAACTTATAAGGCATATTAGTGGTGGTTATTTTCTAAATTGGTGGGCCACTGTGTTCCAGAGCAAGTACCAAATCATGAATGTCGAGCACTAATGTTATCTTTTTAATTGAACATAGACATGCATTGAACGCTACATAGGCTAAAGAAATAGCTATTTCTATATGAAACGCTATAGTACTTGCGCCACTGTTTTGTGGGGAACTCTTAACCCAACATTTTGTTAAAATGGCCACAATTGCCTATTGGCTACTATCTGAAACTAACTTCGAACAGCCTCTGTGTTCCCAGAAATTGCATACCAAATGTTTCACCAAATGTTGCCAGAGTTTAACTTTCTGCTCAAGCTTCCAGACATTTGCTTGGTAACGCAAAACATTAAAGGGGACATTGCTCAGGTCCAGAGCCTTGAAGGGGAAATTGCTCCATATCAGGAGCTGTTTCGATTGGACATTAAACATCCGTCTTGACTCCACACAAAAATCATATTGCCCTTATTGCAAGAGTAGCAATTTTAACTCTGTTGTCCTGGCTAAATTACCAACCTAGCCCGGTTCCAACCATGGCCACTGAATCATCTTAATTGGTAAATCCAACTTGGTAACGGGCGAGGGGATCCCCTTCTGTATTTATCTGTCCATCATCCATCCATTTATCGTCATTTACAGGTAAGCCCAAGTATTTCGACGGTGACTAAAGTTTTATTGTTTTGGCTCGGTACTCCAGAACTTTGGACTTGAAATTACATCGCCATGATTGGGTTAAAGAATGGACACTCAAGATGTTGTCATCAGAACAGATCTGTCAGAGACAGATTTTGTATTTGGAAGAGCACAACCATGGCAAATGTGACCTTGTGGAAATAGAAGACCTCTACAGTGGAAGAACAAAGAATGCTCACAATAATTACGAAAGAAAATCCCAATCTCATGGACTGCACTTCACCTTGCTGCAGGCCAATGACCCCGCAAATTGTGTTTTTCAGGGCCAAAAAATGGGATGTTCTTAGTCAGCAAGAAGTCAATCACTTGACTTGAATCTGCCTTAGCGTGCATTTCACTTGTTGAAGACTGAAGGCCGTATGGCCCTAAACAAACACAAACTGAAGGTGGCTGTAGTACAGGCTGGGCAGATTGTCAGCAGAGAAAACACCCAGCATCTACGGATGTCTGAGCGTTGTCATCCAATGTGAAGGATTTACAACCATGTCTTAAATAACGCTTGGATTATGTTAATTTGTCCCAATACTTTTGTTCCCCTGATATAGAAAGGATTATGTATGAAAAGGGTTATACTTCCTGCACAGTCTACCGTTTCTGTATATTAACAGCCTTAAGTTGAAGCGGACAGTCTGCACCTTAGTCATTGTTCCATTACAAATTGGATGTGCTGGAGTACGGAGCCAAAACGCCTTAACATGTATCACTGTCCACATAATTAGGGATTGTACTGTATGTATCCAGCTAATATATCTAATCTGTTTATACTAGTATTATGTGGGAGGGATTTGGGGGGTGAAGGGAGGGAGGATGGTTGTAGTGGAGGTATAATATCTGGGGTTTCGTGCAGAAGGGCCCCAGTGGCCTCAGGGCAGAAGATGATTCCTCATGAGTGACAACAATACTCAGAGGGTCCCTCTCTCTCCCCCTACCCCCTTTTCACTCATGTTGGGACTGGTTAGGCTCCTCCTTGGCTCGTAGCCATGACGCCCCAGGACCATGACCCCTTTGGAACTGCGTCTTCTCTTGACATTTACCCGCCCTTGCGTTCCAAACGGCACCCCTTATTCCCTATATAGTGCACTAGTTTTGATTGTGGCCATGGGTTTCACAGGGGACTGTTGGAAACAGGGGTTCCATTTAGACCAAAACCAACAGCAGATATATGCAGGGCGTCTACTTGAGGCTAGGTGGGATCTTTAATTTTAACCACACGGACGAGAATGTTTCTTGTGAATTCATATGCTAATTTCTGGGGGTTTCAGTACACTTAAGGATTTGTGTTGTGCCCAACTGTAAGGTTTTGTTCTTTTCTTTTGCAAAATGCGTGTACTCTAACACGGGCAATTGCTTGAAATGCGCATATTTTAGATCTTTAAAGAGTACTCCGTTGTATGTGTGATACATATTTCACCCCACGTTCACATAACTGCTCATGGACCTAATTTGCAAAGCTCTGCTGGGTAAATGATGTACTGTTTGTGGCTGAGTGGTCTGTTTGTTCTGTTGTGGACAAACTTTGGTTGGATACCAATTGGCACCCTATTGAATTCATAGTGCACTAATGTTGAACGGTTTATAGCTGAGCTGCCCAAACCTGCTCCAGGAGATCTAACGTCTTGTAGGCTTCCACTCTATTCAACTCTAATTCAGCACACCTGAATCAAACAATTAGCTGAATGAGAAGCTAAATCAGGTTAGTCACGACTGGGGTTCGAGAGAACCTGCCAGACGGGTCGGGCAGCCCTGGTCAACAGGGATTTGGGCAGGAGTACATCATGTGCGATAGTGTGCTATTTGGAACATGTCTGATTCTGTCCAGCTGCAAGGTTTTTATGGCTGGCTGTCTGTTTGTTGCTCATGTATTGGTATTCATAAAACCCTTGTCAAGTAAAAAATGTAGCATGTGATCTTAACATTTGACACGTTGATCTTGAAGAGAGGCTGTGTACAGCAGATGTTTTGGTGCCGTCGTTCCCTGTGTTTTGGTTCCGCCGTTCCCCTTGTTTTGGTTCCGCCGTTCCCTGTGTTTTGGTGCCGTCGTTCCCTGTGTTTTGGTGCCGTCGTTCCCTGTGTTTTGGTGCCGTCGTTCCCTGTGATTTGATGCCGCCGTTGCCTGTGATTTGGTGCCGCCGTTGCCTGTGATTTGGTGCCGCCGTTGCCTGTGATTTGGTGCCGCCGTTGCCTGTGATTTGGTGCCGCCGTTGCCTGTGATTTGGTGCCGCCGTTGCCTGTGTTTTGGTGCCGCCGTTGCCTGTGTTTTGGTGCCGCCGTTCCCCTATGATCTATGCTTGCAGTACGCCTCTCTCAGGTCCACTGCCAAATCAACCCAGGTTTACTACCACCAGTACGGTTTAAGTAACCAATCTATCTAAATGCAGTCTTGCGACCAACACCCCCCCCCCCCCCCCCCCCACACACACACACACACACACACACACACACACACACACACACACACACACAAGCCTGATTGAGTTTGCTTTTTATATGGGGCACAAAAATTTTCCCCTTAGAAATTATATTTTCCCTAACCCAACCTTGACCCTGACCTTAACCTCTAAACCCTATTCCTCATTAACATTGTTAAGGGCCCAATGTATACACAGTCATTCTGGGGCATCCTACGTACAGACTAATTATCTGCAGGCCGATGGCCAACGTTGTCTTGTGAGGACGACCCACCCCCCACCCCCTCTCCCTGTTTACCAGAACAAGACATTGCTTACATGGGAGCAACGGGGGAGGACCTTGGACACAACTGCCTCTTTCGTCTGGACCAAGAAGTATGTTTATTCAGCCATTAGTCACAGAATGTTAATGGACTTTACTGGGTCATGTGTACCCAATGAAGCCCATTAAAGTGTATGGGACCTTCAGTGGTCCTTGGCTGGAGAGGACCACCAGCTACCTTGTTTTTGTAGTCTGGTGGTCAGAGAGGAATAGTGTGAACAGCGACCGTATGGTCTCTGGTATACAGGACCATAACGGCCCAGTTGGGACCCAGTTGGAGTGCACTCCCCTCCAGACGGTGTTTCTGACCGAACGCGGTGTCGCGTCCGTGGTGCTGACAGACAGAATCCATGTGCCTCTACTGTGTCTTTCTGATAGCGGAGGGAGCCGGCCCGACCTGTGTCCCGCTATCCGTGTTTCTCCCTGTTGTCCAACACGACAGCCCATTTGTCTCCATTAGGTGTACCGGTAAAAATGTATCAATCAGCTCCTGCCTGCTCTCCTGCCTCGGCCCGCTTTCAGCTGAAAACACCGTCATCAATATGTGCATTCCAACTGACACTGTATATGTGGTGTACTATGGTCAAAACCGGTGCACAGTTTTGCTGATTGAGATGTAGTCATAGATACAATGGTTGGTCTGCTTTGGAAGATACATAGTGATGTAAGGATAGTGTTACAGACAGATGGAACTAGACAGATAATTCTATGTCCACTGGGGAGGGCTTTAATCATATCCCTTTCACAAAGGATTTTTGGTATTTAACTTTTTTTTTGCTAGGTCTGCTAGAGGCAGAATCTCTATGTTGGCTGGCAATATATGCATAAACTTATCAGCTCTGTTATACCCATACATTTATCGTTTATATTTGAGATACACAAGGGACGGACACATTTGATGTGTTTGGGGAAAGGGAGGTGTGGGTGAAGTCACACTCAAACAATGTGCTTTGATGCAGAGACGGCCTCATCTCTGGGGGAGGAATGGGCTCAGGTGGTTGTACCTTAAAAGGCCTCCTCCCTTCTGCTGGTTTGAGGCCAAGCCCCAGTGAGAGCAGAGTTGCCTTCTTCCTCTCCAACTCCTTGAATGCCATCTTCTTTGGGGGGCGTTGGTGTGACACCAATTTAGCAGGCGTGGGTGCGTTTGTGCGACACCGATGTAGCAGGCGTGGGTGTGTTTGCGCCCCAATATACATAAAGTAGAAGTTTCAGACTTGTAAGTAGTATAAAAGAGATTAGCTTATACACTGTCAGTTCTCTTATACACCAATCAGTCAGAACATAATGACCACCTGCCTAATATTGTGTAGGTCCCTCTTTTGCCGCCAGAACAGCCCTGACCTGTCGGGGCATGGACGCCATTAGTGTGCTGTGATTTCTGGCACCAAGATATTAGCTACAGATCCTTCAAGTCCTGTAAGGTGGTTCCTCCGTGGCTCTGACTTGTTTGTTCAGCACATCCCAGCGATGCTCGATTGGATTAAGATCTGGGGGAATTTTGAGGCCAAGTGAACACTTTGAACTCGTTGTTGTGTTCCTCAAATCATTCCTGAACCATTTTGCTTTGTGGCAAGGATTATTATCCTGCTGAAAGAGGCCAATCCGTTCCGGAAATACTGTTGCCATGAAAGGGTACACATGGTCTGCAACAATGCTTAGGTAGGTGGTACATGTCAAAATAAAATGAATGGCAGGACCCAAGGTTTCCCAGCAGAATATTGCCCAAAGCATCACACTGCTTACGCCGGCTTGCCTCCTTCCCATAGTGCATCCTGGTGCCATGTGTTCTCCAGGTAAGCAACGCACACGGACCCAACCATCCACGTGATGCAAAAGGAAATGTGATTCATCAGACCAGGCCATCTGCTTCCATTGCTCCGTGGTCCTGTTCTAATGCTCACATGTCCATTGTAGGCACTTTTGGCAGTGGACAGGGGTCAGCATGGGCACCCTGACTGGTCTGTGGCTACACAGCCCTGTACGCAACAAACTGTAATGCACTGTGCTGACACCTTTCTTATCCGTATCAGCATTACCTTTTTTAGCAGTTTGAGCTACAGTAGCTTGTCTGTTGGATCGGACCACACGGGTCAGCCTTCGCTTCCCACATGAATCAATGAGCTTTGGCCGCTCATGACCCTGTTGCCGGTTCACCGCTCTTCCTTCCTTCAACCACTTCTGATAGGTACTGACCACTGCAGACTGGGAACATCCCACAAGGGATGCAGGTTTGGAGATGCTCTGATCCAGTTATCTAGCCATCACAATTTGGCACTTGTTGAAGTCGTTCAGATCCTTATGCTTGCCCATTTTACCTGCTTCTAACACATCAACTTCGTGGACAGAATGTTCACTTGTTGCCTAATATATCCCACCCACTGACAGGTGCCATGGTAACCAGTTTATCAGTGTTATTCACTTCACCTGTCAGTGGTCCTAAATGTTACAGCTGGTTGGTGTAGTTCAGGTATCAGAGTAGGGCGCTGCTTTGGGATTGGTTTAGATCACAATGATCTAGATCAGCAATCCTACACCGAGATGCTTGGCAGACCTATATAGAGCCCAGTGAACATGTCTGTGGCGTCGTATATCTGTGATGCACAACCTTGTGATTCATATGCCAGCCCATTCTCGTCTAACCTACATACAAACCTGAGCATGGCAAACACGCACAATTCCTGCTGACTAGTCAAGTTCAGAACTAAGATCCTCTGAACACGGTCCATGTGCTTCCCAAATTGAACCCTACTCCCTGTGTAGCGTTCTAATTCTGACCAGAGCACTGTGGACCCGGGAGAATGTCTGTATCAGGCCTGGTAGGTAGTTCACCACATAGGGAATAGTATGCCATTTGGAGACTCGACACAGGATGTTCGTGTGGAGAGGATTCCACTCAGATGCTTGGCAGGAGAAAGTGACCCATTTTAGTCTCTCTCTCGCTCTCTCGCTCACAACGTCGGACGGACGTTGCTGCTCTTAGAGGGATATTGGTCGTTTGATGTGAATCTGTAGCATTAGAAGTGGTGAGGACAGGGCGGGTAAAGTCAGGACCTCCCCGGGATGAGATGTGAAATGGATCACATGTCAAAGTTGGGTGTAGGGATCTATTACTGTACAGTAGGATGTAGGGGTCTATTAACTGTACAGTAGGATGTAGGGGTCTATTAACTGTACAGTAGGATGTAGGGGTCTATTACTGTACAGTAGGATGTAGGGGTCTATTACTGTACAGTAGGATGTAGGGGGCTATTACGGTACAGTAGGATGTAGGGGTCTATTACGGTACAGTAGGATGTAGGGGTCTGTAATGCCTAATTTCCATTGGTGATTTACCCCGGTATCAGGGCCACACGGTGATTTATGCTATTTCCTGATTCCACTATACGTTTGGTACCAAGGACTTAAGGAGGGGCTCAGGTCGGGAGGGAGGAGTCAACTATCAACCATGTTTTTGATTCCTAGTTATAAAAAATGAAAGTCTGTATTTTTCTGGTAGCAAGATAAAAATAACAATAACGCCAAGTTCAGTTTGTTTACAATATGGTGTTTGAACTTGAGTCATAAAACTAATTTATTCCTGAAACTGCTGTGACTGGCTCCTTCTCCACCTACACTTGTAACACTGCAACTGTAAGCCGGTGAATGCATTATTTAGTTCAGTAATTATTTAGTAAAAAATATCTACCTTTTTAATAGAAGGCTTTGGGAGAATTCTGAGGTAATTTTGTGTTGGTATTGGTTCTGCTGGCAACATCTCGTTCTCAGTGCTACGTTTTTTTTTTGAGTCATTGTCATCGTACCACCTTTGGTCGTTCCAACTCTTTCCTTTCTAAGTCTTTGCTTCCCTGTATTGTTGCTTAATTTTCTTTATTTTATCAGGGATTTGTTTGTAGATCGGATGAAAACCATTACGAGAAGCCGGAGACTACACAAGGAGACACATCGCTATTTAAATAGCACAACATGCAGCGTTTTGCAGCACATAACACATTTTGTGCCACTTGGCTTGACACCAAGTGAGAGCCGGGCTACTCAGCAGCGGCCTACTGGTGCTGGGCCGTGTCAGTGGAAATATAATTATTTTCGGTAAAGAACCGGCATTTGGCACCAGTGGAAACAAAGCGTTGTTGTACAGTAGGAAAGTGGGACTAGTAGGGTGGAATAAAAGAGAGTGCATTAATAATGATAAAAACATATTGGTTATTACTTATTGCTTAACCTGTTCAATGGCTATACCGCTTGGTAAAGGAAACACGTCTGGGGGTTTGAATGAATGTAACCGCTCCGCCGCTCCCCGGAGGAACTCACGTTGGTACGATGGTTGGTGTGTCGTGGCTCAGTACCCGGCTCAAGCTGCCTCGGCGCTGCAAGCCTGCCCGGTGGTTAGCTGTTAGCCTGAATAATGGATGCTAAGTGCTGTAAACTTCTGTGAAGCTGCGGCAGTGACAGGGCGCCCAGGCTACATGGACCCGGACTTTTCCTGGGTGGGAGCGACGGAGCTCTTGACTAAGTATGTTTTGGGTGTAGGTGTCGTCAAGTGCGGGTGGAGGTTCTGACGGCGAAGTGTCGGCCTAGTGTTAGTCACTTACCCCAATGTGGCCCTGGGTATTCATGTAAAAAACGTAAAATCCAAATTGCCACGTTATACTGGCCCAGCAAATACAGGGTGTCCGTAGAACTGACACATCCGTCTGGCTCCTTGTTGGCACGTGTGAATTTTATACATTTTTAATTTTTTGCTCGATGGGACCTCTTCGCTCAAACGCCTTCCATTTGTGTCTGTAGGACAACTAGCATCCCAGCATACATCCATAGTGGCTCACTGAGACACCCTAGTTGGCTATGAAAGACCCCTAACAACCAGGGTTTCTGTGTAAACTGTTCAGGTTGAGGTTAGGGGCGGAGCTGGAGTAAGGGTTAGGTTAGGTCAGATTTATTTTTGGGGGGGGGGTCCTTACAAGAATAGAAAAACACGTGCGTGTGTTTGTGTGGGGGACTGTTCTAGTGTTAGAAACCAAAAGTAAGCACCTCCAGAGCCGAGATGTGTGGCCACGTATTCCTGGTGCCCTACGTTCCCTCCCGCAGGGGGGCATTTGGGCCCCAGTTCTTGTGATCCAGTAGCTGTCTGCAGGCAGCAGATGTGACATTCCACTCAACTACAGTACCAGCTTGTTCTGGCAGTGATAAAGTAATGGGTTCTTTGTGCTAGTGGAGTCTCATCCCTCTAGATCATTTCTGTTCGGAGATGATCAGGATGTTACCATTGCCTCCAGTCTCCCCTGGTCTGGCTGCCTTTGGATACAAGTGTCTACCAAGTGGCATGTTACTATATAATAATCTCAGAGAAGGTTAAGGGGTCTACTGGCACGAATTCCCTCTGGCGCATGTAGGCTTGATGAAAGCATCTTGTTGTGACTGTTTTCATTCCACACAGCTATGGTCTGTCTGTTTATCTCTCTCATTCATAAATGTATATTTATTATATTCTACTTGACCTCTCCTCTTGGTTGACATTTGCCAGAGAGATGATGTGATTGATAAACGTGTCATGGACACTGTCGGATTCTGACCTTCAGCGAAGAAAGAGCCGTCTGCCTCGAACAAGGTACACATTCAGAAATAATGGGCCACATCTTACCGTTAATTAGCAATAGTTGAAATACCGGTGATGTACTGCATTTAGCTTATTTTACAAGAATATATTTTATTAAAATTTGCAGTTGTGTGGGCTTTTGTTCATCTAATCAATGGTATTTTATAAAGCCTTTTTACATCTGTGCTTTATACAGACACCCAGTCTTTTTTACAGTAAATGTCATTCCGTGACCAGAACCTTAGATTCTCACAAATCTGGGTCAGGTCATTTCAATTAATGTTTGATGTTTAAGATATTTTATTGAAGACATGTGAATAAAAAACCACTAGGGAATAATTTGGGTCCTAGAGGTGTGCTTCTTTATTTTTAAATGGGAGAAGGTGAGCATACTTTGACAAATACAAACAAAAAGCACATCCTCCTGTTATTCCATTTTCCAAACAAATGTTTTCCCATATGTCTGCTGCAGAGCACCGAAAGAGCCGTGCCAGAAATTATGATCTGTCATGGAAATAAAAGTATGGAAAATGAATTCCCAATTCAGTGTCTCTATTTGAAGAGGACGTTCAAGAGCAAGGTGTGACGTGCAACCTGTTTCTGTGCAGGTGCTGCCAACTGGACCCCAGTTATGCTGCAACGTGGTCTCAGCACGATGCAATGTCCTCAAAAACGCTCCAAAACCACATTCGAAAACAAACATTCGACCTCATTGATTCTCACTGACGTCTTCAGCAGTTACAGAACTTTGCAAACACCCCCCAAACACAGCGGAGCAACGTCCATCGGTCTGTCTCTGGAGATGGCCTCTCAAACGGCTCCTGGTTCATTACAGTGCACTAATTATGTCAGACGCCTATAGAAAGTGGGGCTGCTGCTGTGCTGCTCAACTGTCTGTTCCCTTTGTTTTAGCCCTGGTCAGCAGGCCCAAGTAGTTGCTAGTGTGGAGAATAGGGGCCCGTTCAGGGTTTTACGTTAAGTGTATTGACGTCTGATTCGGATCGATCTGTAATTGGAATGAAGACGGGGGTTGATTTAACTGGGTTTGTCAGCAGGGGGGGGGAGAAACGGTCGGCTGACAGTTATTGCACCACGAGAAGAGGTGGCATATTTGAGATGCTTGTGGTTAGGTGGGAGTGCAGACGTACGCGCTCCCGCTCCGGTCTTTAATTAATCCCGTCAGAACTAAAACCCGTATCCTCCGCTGTTTGCTCGACTCCCCCGCTGAAATCCGACTCATGGAAGAACCGCGACTGAAATGGCTGCGATTACAGCCCTCGCTTTGTTTGGTTAGATGAGATAAACGAACAGTCACCCAGTCAATGGCCGGCTGGTGTGGTTGGGTGTGTCCCAAATGGCACCCCTTTCCCAGGCTAGAGCCCTGTTTTCAGCCAAAGCCCTGTGGGACGAGAGGTAGTCCGCCAGAGAATGCCTTTGGGCCGGAGCTCTGTTCGGTCTGCGGTTGGTTTATTTCAGATTAGATAATGTAAATATATACGCTCTGTCAACGACCTGTCCTGCTGCCTTATCAGTCCTCTGTCAAGCGGTTGGTTCCAGGCCATCTGACGTGTTGTGCAGACTGTTTCCTGAATCGCATCCACTGAATTTGGCCGGGGGTTCTGGGAAAAACTGGACTCAGTAGAGGTTCTGGCTCTGGTCCCTATCTGCTGTTTTACAATCATGTATTTGTTTTGGGGCGGCCATTTTGTTTTTTTTATTGTCAGAGACCATGTGGAGAGATGGGGGGGGGGGGGGGGGGGGGGGG
>JACXGJ010005655.1:6436-32254 GCA_016801105.1 Esox niger | reverse complement strand
ATACATATATACATATATATACATATATATACATATACATACATATATATACATATACATACATATATACATATATACATATATATATATATATAACATGGGATATATACAAAATAATAAATAGCGTGAGACAACCCATTCAGTTTGTGTTAACTATGCATTACATTTATTACCAATGCATTTAATCCTATCCAACAGGTAAAATAGGAATCTGTATACAGTGACTTCTACAAATTAGTGGACCCCTTGTTAAAGACGAGCAAAAAAGGCTATGAAATTGTTTTATTGGCGCTTATTAGCTTGATCTTACACTTGCAATATGATAAAACTCTAATTCTTTTTATTTTTATTCTGGGAAGGCTTTATTCTGGGAAGATTTACAAAAAGCCTGTTGCCATGGAAGTGGTGTGTAATTCCACTTGGTGTGTAGTTTTTTTAAACTTAGTGACCCTGAGATATAACCAACTTCTGCAAATCTCTTTGATCCATGTAAGTTGTTGGGGTTTTCTTGACCTCTAGAAGCATCTGCCAGAACTCTTTTCTCAGGTTCATCACAGCCCCGTCCGATTAAAACCACTGCCTAATGAATGAAGGTCAAAAACCTTCTCATTTCATTTGTCTTCTGACTTCCTCCATGTTGATACATTATTAAAGCGGGTCGGAATGTGCATCAACTCGTATCATTTTCCATGTCATCGATGATTTTGCTCATCTTCGCTAAGTAGTTCAATGATTCAGGTGGACACCATAACTCCAGGCACAGCCGTGAGAAGACTGCAAAATGGCCTTGAAGCTCCGGGTGGCCAGGTGTGAAGGTGTTTGAAGTCGGTTGCCAGAACTCACAGTGCACTGCTTCAGCTGTTTCTCCAGGGCATCGGAGTCTCCCAGTGCGGGCCACTCCTCGTTCAGGAACACATCGACATCCGCCATCCACTTCCTCAGGGTCTTCACATCGTTCTGGAGACGGTGAAACAGGCAGTGAGACAGACTGACCAGACCACATTGATTTTGTCCTCAGTGCCATCGACTGTCTGCTGAACTGTTATCCTGGGACATTTAGATGGACATCACAGATTGATAATGTGCTCAAGATTGTTGAGACAGTTTTAAAGATCACTCTGTCTCTCTCTATCCATCTATCACACCCCATTAGCACACATTCTCTCTCTTTCCCTTCTCTCACCCTCTAACTCCCTAAATCTCTCTGTCATTCCCTCTGAGCCCACATCCTTCTCCATCTTCCCATCTCTTAATTTCTCTCCATCGCTTTCTTCATTTCTCTGCACTTCTTTCTTTCTCCTATTTTCTCCATCTCTCTCCCCATCCCTATCTCCCCATCTCTCTCCCCACCCCAATCTCCCCATCCCAATCTCCCCACCTCTCTCTGTAAATCCCTAGTAACACACCCATTCCCCAGTACCTGGAACTGTAATAATTTAGCCATTAGCTCTGTTAGCCTGGTAACCCTCTCGGCTAGCGTGGAGGTCAGACGTCTCCAGCGGTCCATAATGCCGTCCATCTCTGTCCGGTACTTCTGACTGATCTCTGGAGTGGTCTTCTGAAACACCTGGTCCACAGTAGCCGTCAGGTAGTCCACCTCACCCTGATGCTCCTGCAGCGCTGCCTGCATTGTCTAGAGGAAAGGACGTGGAGATAAACACTATTAGGATTATTCATGACTTGGTCTCGGGGGACTTTTTTCCACGTCACTCCAAAAACTCACTAATACTAGCAATCAGGGCAGTAGGATTGAAATATTCAGTAAGCAGGATTGATGGAAGATTTTATAAAGAGCTTTCTAAACTAGCCCCATGGTTTTGTTCATTTTTGGTTCATGGCAGTTCATGTTAACCAGAGGCAAAAAAAGATTAGCTCTGAGGACTAGTGCTGAATTCCAAGAAGACCCATAACCGGTAATCCTCATAGAGGAGTTCGAACGGTCGATTTTAGATTTTACAGAGCACGCAAAGTTCAGTGTTGGCCACAAGGTTAATCTATGCTGGAGGCATTTGAAGTTAGGCGAATAATCAAACTATATACTTTTAAACTGTCTGGGAAAACAGCCAAGACACGTGGCCTGGAATATCATGACAACTTGAGAGACTGGACTCACCCTTCAACAAATACAAATCGGGTAGCATCAGCATGAGGTAGTATCAGCAAATGTGAAAAACAATCAATGCTTAAAAAAACACACTCCGACAAGCAGGCACACTGACCCACGCGCACACACACACACACACACACACACACACACACACACACATCTTCAGTCCTCATTAAAATCATAAAATGTGCATCAACAAACACATGCAAATAGCATATAGTGGTATTGGGGACCTCCTGTACCTGAATGTAAACAATACCAAAACCCAAAATTGGTACAGTAACATATTTCAGTCCAGTCAAGCATTGTTTATAAAATATATTATCTTACAATAGTGTTTTTTAACTCGTGGGTCACGACCCAAATTTGGGTCATCAGCTTTTCAAAGAGTCATGTGTAAAAACGAAAAATTTAAATTAATTTAACACTAAGCCACCTTTATTTTGAAGCGTTACTACTACACACCCACAGGGCACTTTCATTTTTAAGGGATACCGTTACATACAAACAGGCACGCAGAGATCTAATATATATGGGCCTTAAGTGATGTAGCACAATGCCACAGCCCATTGCCTAACACAGGCTGAAGTAATCAAAATCTTCCTATTGTGTGTGTGTGTGTGTGTGTGTGTGTGTGTTTGTGTGTTTGAGGTAGTCAAGGAGGGTGTGACAACAGTAATGAGAATTCCCTAGAGGCAACGCTGAAATATTAATGATACTTGTAACCCACAACCTGCCACTTAAAAACACTTCAATTAATTTGGTACATGGTTATGTTTTTATTGCAATTATTCAAACGGCGGGTTAAAAAAAACACAGCGCTGTGTCTATATGCTGTTCACAAGTTAACTGATGGTGAATGGGCCAGTTGTGTGTACTGTATGTAATCTAAAATAGTGTTAATTGAAGCCTACATTTCATCACTGATTTTGAAGTCTTATGTAGCTGAGTCTATTATTACACCCTCTTCTTAAACTGATCAATTATACTGGATAGTTCTTTTGAATTGACCATAAATGTTATATAATGGTGATGAGCTGTCAAGGAGAAACATCGCCTTTTATGTTATATATTTTATTTTGATTTAACCAAATGCCCATTGAGACAAAGTGTTTGGCATGAGACCTGCCCAATAAGAATCAGTGCCACATTACAAAATGTAAATGACAAACAATCACATAACCACCCAACACAGGAATGCATGGTAGATTTGGTCCGTGAAAGAAAATGAATTGAGATCTGCTGTCATAGATCATTTGACTAAAACACTACATTCAAGATTGCATACGTTTATAAGGCTGTGTAATTCTTTCACATAGATATGTTTTCTGAGGAGGGATCACACTTTGTTATTATTGATTTGAGAGCACTGTGGTGAGTTTAATCATAGTATTGTAATAACATATGCATTCATATTAGATCACTGTACTCTGATACAAGGGCAAGGTTTAAATAAACGACTCCTAACAATTGTGATATATTGGTATTATTATACTGGGCGATGTTCTGATTAACCCTGATAAACATGAAGACGTCCCCCATGTTGCCCTGTGGGAAAGAACATCTACACACCTTAACAGACTCACGCTGACCTTGGATTTCACAGCACATCATTTCATTCTTCACATCCTCATAAAAACAATAACAATGCAGTAAGAAGATCTCGCTGCTTTTTTACGGCGTGATTCGTTTTGTCACCGGTAACATGTCGTGATGTGTCAGAGCTGTTAAGTCTGTGCAGACTGTTGTGACCCTGTGACGTCCCTGGAAAGAGAGCCTACGTCCCAAACCAAAGCATATTCTTCATACGGTGCACTTCTGTTGACAAGGGTCCATCCTATTCGCTGGTACACTGTTTAAGGAAACCAAAAGTAGCACACTAATTTACATAGGGAGCAAGGTTGCGTTTTGGACACGGGAGCCGAGAAGCACACACTGATTTCAATCCTCTGGGTCTCTCCCTCCCATCGATAACATTTCTCAATTTTACCTAATTGCAGTGAGGCGTCGCGCTGCTCTGCTCTGTTTGTGCTCTCTGCATGTAAAGCAGGAGATGAAAAGCAGTTTATTCTGACAGGCACTAGCACCGACTCACGGTGGGCTCCAGTGCGTTTACTTAACTACAACTTACAATAAACAGAAGAAAACTCTGCCAATGTGGCTCACCTTTGATTGCTCATGTTAGTGGTCGCGGGTTGCTTCAACCACGGGTTGCACTATCATTAAAACAGCCACCAGCCAGCCAACAAACCAGGCAGGCAGACAGACATCCGGAGTTGCCCAGTACCTTGACGTCTTTGAGCCGTCCCTCCATGACAGGGTGTTCAGTCACGGCTGTAGAGGGAATGGCGAGCTTCGCCTCACACTGCTGTAGCCACACCAGCAGGGTGGACACGGTCTCCTTGTAGCGTGCTGGGGGAAGGCTCTCCTGGACTGGATGGGGGGAGATAGAATGACGATCAGATTGATTGGTTGATTGGCGGCCTGGTGGATGGGGGAAATGGTTGGATGAATGGATGCGGATGATCAATGATTTGATGGATGGATGTGGTGATAGAAGGACGTGTTTTGTTTAGGCTTAGAAGCGTTTTCCCCACCGAGTGCCTTGTACATGGGCGTTCACTTCACTACAATACCCAGAATCCCTCAGGGCTGAACCTGGCTGTCTGCCCACTCTGCATTAGACTCTAGCTGCCTGGGGCCAACCACAGAGGGTCACCGGGGACTTCTGATCTGTGTACTCGCTACAAGCCTTCAACTACAGACTATAAACCAGGCCTGGCATTGTTGACATCCATCAGAGAATGGTCTCTCCCTACATCGGCTGTGTTAATGTTAATCTCTCTCTGTGCTATCCCCCTCTCCCACTCTCTCTCCCCCTCTCCCTCTCTCTCTCTCTCCCCCTCTCCCTCTCTCTCAAAGTGACTACCTCTCAACCTTCCGTCTGCCCTTTCAAGTCCAGAGAACACACTGGGGTCCCTTCACATGTCTTTTTATAGAGTGGCAGGCTCTTAGCCCATAAGGTCATTATCCAGTCCGCTCGCCATGGTGAGCTAGTTGCAGTTGGTCCTCTGTTATCTCTGCCTGTTCATTAAGTGCTGTTTTGTTTTCTGGCCCGTTTCGTTAGTCGGGGGTCTATGGCAGCAAGCTACGTATGTAAAATGGAAAAAGGAGTAAAGGGGCACAATCGTTATACTACCTTATGGCGACACCTTCATAATTAAAAGAAAAATATCTGGACCCTAGGCGAAGGAATTAGGAGAGTCAAAGTGGGAGACAGTAGTTTCTGTGTTTGTTGAGATGGGCAGTGTTTCCCCTGGGATATTATTCAGCAGCGGTGGCGAAGTTAAGGTACCTTGGGCTCTCTTCATTCTGCACATTTTGCACATTCTGCCAAGATGCTGGGGAGAAAATGTTATGTTTTGCCACCCTCCTTCTAACTTTTGCTTCTAACTAGATAATGCTTTGATTGCTTGGGAAAGTTGGGGGAAGCACACCATAGGAGAGCTGAACCTAGAAGGACTTAAAATAAAACTATAACATCCCTGGAAATAAGTTCTGCAGATATTTGCAGATTGGAGACTATGTAAGTAAATGCAAAACGCTGAGCTCTTTTTGTTTGATAGTTGCAAAAACTCTCATCCATCACCATTGCCTCTGTCCATTTAATGAAATACCAGAACATTTATAGAAATAAACAAAAAAAGGTTTAAATTTTGCAATGGCGAATGTCCAAATGCCATATCGCAATGTTTCACATTATATGAACCTAAGATGGCAACCGATACATTGTAAGTGGTTGCATGGGATCTTTCTCTGTTTGGTTTGCTCTATAGTGTTGAATGAAACATCCAGCAAAACATGATTTACAGTTCTCTTTAATCCCTTTGTTACAATTATCAGTAACATCTGGTGATGTTTCAGAACCCCTTGAACAAAACCCCAAACGAAACACAAACTTGGCTAGTCTTCCATTCACAACCACTGACTGTGCAAACATTTTCCATCCCAAGATCATCGATCCAACAAGGTTTTTACGTTAAATGACAGCGAGTACCCTGGGTAAGTCACCAAAACACAACATAATGCACTCCTCCATAATGACACTGGTCACCAGCGACGTCATGACATGGCTTATCCATGGGCTGAAGGAGGTTGACATGCTCATGGGGATGGCAGACCTTCCATCGCCGTGTTGAAACAAATTCCTCAGCAGGGTTGAGGAAAGGAGATTACGTACGGGCAGGTGTAGGGTCAGGAATCAGGGATTGGCCAAAAACCATGGTGGAGCCTACTATGATCCCACACAACTTCATTGAGGAACTCAGTGAGGAACCCAGTATTGTAGGAGCCAGTGAGGGGCTTAGAGTATGTTCCATCACATCTACTGTAGATATAGCTGCACACATGGATATGTTTCCCCCACGTTGTCCAGACACCTGGACAGTCTTCCATATTACAGTTTGCTTTGGTACCATTTCACAGGTATGTGGTAATGTTTATGGCAAAAAACACAATAGGTTGTCAAAAATGCCCCCTTAAGCCCACTACACATTGACTAGGTACTTTATATTCAACAATGGTGTTCACAAACTAAATGTCTGCATGATCATGAGCTGTGATACCATCGACTGGAAAAATCCACATACTTCTGAAAATACTGGAATATAAGGGAGAAACTGGGGTGTGTGTGTGTGTGTGTGTGTGGTAGTCAAGGAGGGTATGACAGCAGTAATGAGAATTCCCTAGAGGCAACGCTGAAACATTTCTTAATGATACTTGTAACCCACAACCTGCTACTTAAAAACACTCATACAGACACTAACACACAAACACAGACACGCAGAGGTGCGCACACACACACACACACACACACACACACACACGCACACACACACGCACACGCACACGCACGCACATGCGCACACACGCGCACTCTCTGAAATTGAAACATGCTTAAGCACACACACGGTCTATTCTGATTGGCTGTGCTGTAAGTAGAGGAGCCATGTGTGAAGTGTTAATATGCAGCATATCATTTATCCCCTCTGGGTTCTAATCCCTCCCAGATTAAACTGCCCTCAGATAAACCCATTTACACGCGGACGCTCGCGCGGACGCACACACGGATGCACACACGGACGCACACACAGCAACTGAGACTGGGGACACTGTCTCCATCTCTCCATTTCTCCACCTCTCCATCTCTTCACCTCTCCATCTCTCCATTTCTCCACCTCTCCATCTCTCCATTTCTCCACCTCTCCATCTCTTCACCTCTCCACCTCTCCATCTCTTCACCTCTCCATCTCTTCACCTCTCCATCTACTTTCTCCACCACTCCACCTCTCATTCCCACAACGTCACTTGATCTCTCCCTCTCAGCCATCCCACCATCCCCTCAACAAACCCATTTACCTCCTGCCTCTTAAATACTCCCCTCTCATTCTCTCTCTCTTCCTCCCTTCTTTCTTCTCTGTATCTTTACTCTATTTTTTCTCCACTCTCCAATCTTTTCTACATGCTTTTAGTACCTTCACCAATTTCCTTGATTCCACCAGCCCAGTCTACCACAAGAACAGCCTCTCAGTCGTATGTCAAGCAATCTAGTGTTTCACCCCGATATGCTCTTACAAACAGGGTGTCACGAGGGTCAACGGGTGTTACGGGACGAACCCTTAACTAACAACCTCAGCTTTGCAGGAGCCTGAGCCCGGGTGAGAAAGTCCAAAGAGCTCATTGAGATCAGGATCCCTGCTGACGATGCTCCTCACTCCCTGGGTATGGCTGCGTGTGTGTGTGTGTGTGTGTGTGTGTGTGTGTGTGTGTGTGTGTGTGTGTGTGTGTGAGAACGGCTGTGTGCATGTGCATGCCTGCACTGTGTGCGTGTGTCCTCGTATTAACTGCTCACCGAGCACAAGCTGTCTCTCCCTGGCCCGGAGGTCCTCCAGGACCTGCTGGTAGTGCTCTGTGAAGTCAGCGATGTCGGCATCGAAGAAGACAGGGGCATTCTCCTGCTCCCTCAACTCCTTCAGCTGCCTCCTCAACACGCTGACCTGGGGCTCCAGGGAGGAGAGTCGAGCCAGCTCCTCCTGGGCGGATGACAAGGAAACCAACGAGCAGAAAGTGAAGAGAAAGGGGTGTTCGACAGAGGGACCAGCGACACACAAACACTTAGGTAAAAGACACACTTCGACAGTGCTATCGGGATTTGGGGTCTTACTTTCTGAATCTAATCTGTCTGTGTCTATACAACACATCAGTGCCTGCTTACAGCTTTGGGCTGTTTACATTTTTTAACAATCTTTCTCTGCCGTTGTCGTGGGCCATGTTTTACAAAATGGGGAAATTGAGAATTTGCTGCAATTAAATATTTAGGCAAACATTGATTGCAACCTTCCCAATGGCAATGTGTTTTCCCGTCATGAATACTAAATAATGAATACTGAACGACACTGTATGTGAAGCAATGCTGGCAAGAGATACGTTCAAAATGGCAGAGTTTTTCTTATATAGTGCACAAATAATATGGTCCTGAATCAGAAGAAGTGCACTATGTACTAAATAAATAGGGAATTCTGTGCCATTTGGGACACACACTGGGAGACTAACAAAGACAAACTAGTGGACATCCCACGGGAATTCTGTGCCGTTTGTGTGTGTGTCTGTGTAAAGGTATATTTTGTATTAGTTACAACAAAAATGTGTAACAGACATACACACACAGACACACAAACACACAGACAGTCAGACAAACACACATACACACACACAAACAAACTGTGACGGACACAGAGACAGACACAAAGACAGACTTACATGAATAATTGGAGACATGAACTGCATGCAAACATGTGAAAAGAAACACAAAATCTGACATAAAAGTATATAGAACCCACTCATTCCAACACGTACTCATCTCAGCCCAACAAACACTCACCTCAGCCCAACACTCCAGCACAACACACACCTCAGCCCAAAACTCACCTCAGCCCAACACTCACCTCAGCCCAACACTCACCTCAGCCCAACAGTCACCTCAGCCCAACACTCACCTCAGCCCAACAAACACACACCTCAGCCCAACAAACACTCACCTCAGACCAACACTCCAGCACAACACACACCTCAGCCCAAAACTCACCTCAGCCCAACACTCACCTCAGCCCAACAAACACACACCTCAGCCCAACAAACACTCACCTCAGCCCAACACTCCAGCACAACACACACCTCAGCCCAAAACTCACCTCAGCCCAACACTCACCTCAGCCCAACAAACACTCAGCTCAGCCCAACACTCACCTCAGACCCACACACCTTATGTCTCACTTACCCTCTCCCCTCACCCCACCTCTCACCCCCAACACGCCACTCACCCTGCAGCGCTCCAGCTGATGTTTCAGGGGCTCTGGTTCAGAGGCCGGTGGCTGCTGGACCTTCAGCCAGTTCTCAGAGTTGACCACAGCCTGCTCCAGCTGCTGCCAGAGATTGTAGAAGGCCAGAATCCTGCTCTGATAGGCCAGCCAGTCCAGCCTCTCCACCAGCAGGGCACAGAACCCGACCCAGCGAGTGTTGAGCTCTTCTGCCGCCATCTGGATGTCATTAGCCCTGCCACTCCCACCTTCTGCGGGGTTAAAGGTTACAGACAACCAATCAGGATGTAATCAACCTTGCCACTCCCACCTTCTGCAGGGTCAAAGGTTACAGTCAGACAACCAATCAGGATGTAATCAACCTTGCCACTTGCAACTTCTGCAGGGTTAAAGGTTACAGTCCGACCACCAATCATGAAACTCATTGAACTGGTCAAAAGTAATCTGTCAATGTCCATCTCCATATTTTCAAGTCTGTCTGTCCAGCCTGTTTTGCTTGTCTGTCTGTCTGTCTGTTTTGCCTGTCCATCTGCCCAGCCCATCCATTAACTGGTAAAAATACAATATCAGACTTCATACTAGCCAATCAATTGATAGGTGCAGTACCTAGGGTCATATTAAAAGAGGAAGCCTGGAGAAACCAGCACTACACAGCTTATGCAGACAATCACATGAAATCAATACTTGTATAACCGTCCCATTTTTATGAGACAACAGCACATATTATGTCATGTTGTTGTCGGATAAATTCCACCATTAAACAGGACGTAATTAAAATGTTCTAGACGAATCGATTCAGAGCTCAGTACAACTAAAGGGAAGAGAAATCCTTCCACAAAGCAGAAAGAGAACTTCAGGTTTCCTGTCGGGTTCACCTCAACTTCAATTCAGCTTTTCTGAGGTTCCTCTGGCTCCAACATAGGGTGAACTGAGTACACCAGGCTTTGTCCCCAGTAAATGCCTCCACCTACACTGTCATATTTATTTACTACATAGTGCACGACCTTTGACCAAGGCACTTTAGTAGTGCCTTTTGTTTGGGGCGCATCCTATTTTACTGTATCAATTGTCGACCATGGTACAAGGACAGAGAAGAGGAGAGGGGAGGAGAGGACCTCGCCTTCCACCTCGCAGTGGAGTCGCATAACAAGGGCAGAGACAACAGTTGCTATGGAAACAACGAAGTGGGGACAGGCGACAGGTAGAAGGGTTGCCATGGGGACAGCTGGCAGTGTGTGTGTGTGTGTTTGTGTGTGTGTGTGGGGGGGGTTGGTTGGTTGGTTGGTTGGTTGGTTGGTTGGTTGGTTGGCTGGCTGGCGGTGAATTTCACTGGGTGTATATGTGTGTGTGTGTGTGTGTGTGTGTGTGTGTCTGCACATTACTATGTGTGTGTGTTCTGTTTACCGCTCGCCAGCTGATCAAGCAAAGCCTGGGTTGAACGGGTGGCTTCCTGAAGCTTCCGCAACTTCTCTGGCCTCTCTCTCTCTATTGCCTGAGAAAGAGATAAAGCGAGGGAACAGAGAGGGAGAGGAATATAGACAGAATGATAAGTTGACAGTGCAGGGAAGGTGGACAGAGAGAAATAAGTTATCTTTTGACAAAATAAAAGGTGACAAAAAAAGAGATTAAATGAGAAAATACTAAAAAAATACTCAAGACAGCAGCCATAATGACACACTGACAGTGTACTGGTGGAGGTTGAGTGTAAAGGTGCATTCTGGGCAAGGATGTGTGACTTATGCACTCACCAGGACTTTATCATGAAGCTCCTGAATGCTCCCTTCCTTCCTAGAGATAGAGAACTCTGGGTTCTGCAGGATAGCCTTGGAGCGGGTGATGAAACTGTGAAGCTCTGTGAAGTCCATGTCAATCCTGAACACAAATTAAAACACGATAATTCTGACAGCTGTAGGACAGGACGCCGCAAAAGGTAATATAAAAAATATATACTAATAAAATATGAAAAATACAGTTGGAATTCAGGAAAGCATTTATTTTATTTCGGAAAGCTATTCCTAAGTAAGGCGATGAATATAATAGAAATAATGATATTGTGTCTCAGTTTAATTAAGGTATAAACAAAATGTTACTTTCAAATACAATATTTTTGGACTCTGGTGACTTTTGGTGAATTTACAGGTACAAATGAACTCTAAAAAAACACTGTCAATAACTCAAACACACTGTCACTATCTCAAACACACAGTCACTATCTCAAACACACAGTCACTATCTCAATCACACTGTCACTATCTCAAACACACTGTCACTATCTCAAACACACTGTCACTATCTCAAACACACTGTCACTATCTCAAACACACTGTCACTATCTCAAACACACTGTCACTATCTCAATCACACTGTCACTATCTCAAACACACTGTCACTATCTCAAACACACTGTCACTATCTCAAACACACTTTCTATAACTCACAGTGTTAGGATGTTGCAATACATCTACGGACCAAAAATAGACTAATACTGTAAAATAACGACTAACTAAATCATTAAACCTTACATTTTTTCTTGATTGCTTAGACATAAAAACTGATAAATGTAGCACCAAAAACATTCCCACACACACTTTTCTCAAAACCATAATCACAATTCACCTGTTTCTACGCTTCAATGTTGCGAAATCTTTCTGCAAAACCTTACACAAAAGTGGCAAAATAAATCAAAACAGGGCCTAGGGACATGTCCATGTGCTTTAGAACAATGGATTCTAACAATGCTGAAATTGCACGAGAACAGAGAGGACGAGGACGTGGAGGAGGACGTGGACGAGGACGTGGACGAGGACGTGGAGAGCCTATGGCTGCAACCCCTACGCACAGCAAAACCTCATGGAGGCAGTGGTGGATGCCTGTGGTGACGCGTTTGTGGAGTCTATCCAGGGTTTTCTAAGGCACACAAGGGCGTTTTCCCCACGCTGCCTGGAAAGAGTCAACATGTTGATGAGATATTATGGCCTGACCCAGACCTGAGACGAGAACACTGATGCCGAGTATCCTGACCCAGACATGAGACGAGAACACTGATGCTGAGTAACCTGACCCAGACCTGAGACGAGCACACTGATGCTGAGTAACCTGACCCAGACATGAGACCAGATCAGAACACTGATGCTGAGTAACCTGACCCAGACATGAGACGAGAACACTGATGCTGAGTAACCTGACCCAGACATGAGACGAGAACACTGATGCTGAGTAACCTGACCCAGACATGAGACCAGATCAGAACACTGATGCCGAGTAACCTGACCCAGACATGAGACGAGAACACTGATGCCGAGTAACCTGACCCAGACATGAGACCAGATCAGAACAATGATGCTGAGTAAGCTGTACATTTTCCCGCATTTGGAAATGAAGGTGGTGGAAATTGGGTGTTTTACTGTGCACAGACTCTTATATGTTTTGTCAGTGAGGCAGTTCAAAGGTCAGGTTTTTGACCAAAACAGCATATGCAATCCCCTTATCCACTAAGGTAATAAGTATTTATCATAGTGCTGTTTTGAATTTCTCTCACCAGGGTGTTCCTGAAAGGGTTATCTGGATAGTCACCCACACGGAAATCTCATGCAAAATATATATGCAAATATATGTAGAGGATTTCTCAACATATAATGGGACCCAGAAGTTCAATGTTTTCACCGTTTGGTGTGAATTTTTATAATTGTGTGTTAAGATTTGAGAAACTGGTGAGTTGTTCTAGAATTGTGTGTTAGCAATCGAGAAAAAAACGTAATAATAATTTCCCAAATTCCTTAACCTAACCCAAAGACTAAATAACATTTTATGTTAGTGGGGACCAGCCAGTTGAACGAACTAAGTGTGTTTGGTCCCCACAAGTATAACAAGAACTCTATCAACCCCCCCCCCCCCACACACACACACACATAGACACACACCTAACTTAAAAACTATGTCTATTCTAATCTAACTCACATACACTTTTTCTAAGCGAAACACACTTCCTATAATTAAAACACTCTCTCAACACTACACACACTCTCTTACAATTACCGTCCTTAGTCATGGTATATTGGCAAATACCACAAACCTTTCAAGGTGCTTTACTGTCGTTATAAACTGAATACCAATGTAATTAAAAGAGTAAACAAGAACGTTTTTTTTCAGACTTGAGGACCACGGCTTTCAGCCAATCAGCATTCAGGCTTCGAAAGACCTGGTTTATAATTAACCAATAAGTCTAGAGGGAGGGTGATTTATGAACATGAAAACAGTATAGAGTTCTTTGGCACAATGTAACATAAAATGGATGGATGCTGCCTATGTACCACAAACCACAGTGGCACCTTGCTGCTTATCTAAACAAGGTATAACTTGAAACAGTGCAAACAGAAATGTGTTTGTATATGATCTGATAAACCACAGCGTTCAGGGCTTAATCCAGACAATTAATGTCTGTGTGACGATGTCTTTCAGACTATTTAGCATCCAGGACCAAAAGTAGACAGTTTTCTATGCCTGCTTTTGGAATGAGAAAACTCTGGTGTTTTAGGGTAAAAGAGCAGGGTATTGGAATGATAGAAAAGCATTATACTAGGACTATAACTGAAACCAATCACTGCCTTCACATCACAAAGCCAAATATAATTCATATTAACTAATGAAGCTAAATAACCACAAACTGTTAAAACTGCACAATTCTAAACATTATATTGCATATCTGTAGTTTGTATTGCTCTACAAACCTACCTGTTTCTTAATCTTTCCCTTTGGTTAGCCAGGTGAAAGAGAGACTAGCTTTAGTGTGATAAAGTGAGACGGAGTGCATAGAGAAGCAGTGCTCTTAGGAGGGCATAGTGTGTCATTTGGTGCTTTTCCAGAGTCTGCCTAAGACTCAGGATATTGTCTTTTGGCCGGAAATTCAATCGTTACAGAATTTTTTTAGACTCAACTACGATTGAATTCCGGCGATCGATCACAGTCACCAAGACAATTCCAGGTCTAGGACCGAGACAGTGATTTATCTAACAATATTTCGCCCAAAGGTAACTATATTTCTGCACTTTAGATTAAAATGAATCTATAGCCCTATACACTGTTCAGTGAGTATCAGACATAGTAGATCATTTTGACAGATTCAAGTTTGTAGGCGCGACCATTTTCATTCAATTCACTTCAAAAGACATAAAACATCCCCCTGGCCCCACCACAAATAGTGTCTCAGATTTTCAAAGGTGTTGGCCACACCCCTTCTTTGATCACACCCACTATTCAGCACAGCCCCGCCCGAAGATTGTGCAGACAACTGAAGAAGAGTCCTCACCTTTTCCTGAGCTCTGATTCCACAACTATGGGTCTCTTACTAGGCGGCGGGGAGGGTAGAGACGCTTTCGTATTCTTCACCACCACCTTCTCACGCATCGTTGTCACGGTGGATACGCTCGTACTCAGCTTAGTCTGCGCCGTGGTGACAGCCAGTGAGATCTGAAACACACGCGTGTCAGAGCGGGTAAATACAGAATCAGGACATCCACACGCACAGATTGAAGATATGGGCTTGTGTCCTTGTCAGAAGATTAGTCATTGTGGTTCGCGTACAAAGATATGTCTGGGAGACTTTCCACTGATCGCCGGATGCCGTGCAGCGACTGGGAATGGGTAAACGGAACCTTTTCTAACTGTATGAAAAACGTCCATTGTCACATCAGATGTATTCACAGGCACGCGCACTCTGGGAACACCTGGGGTAAACATACCACTTCAATAGACTTGACATAGTTATTTCACGCAAGTGAAAAGACTAAAGTGACATGATTAGCCATTTACAGAGTACTTCAATTCTCTTGAAAGAAAGAAGTGCTTAACTGAGCTAAATTGGTTATTTTGTGGAGGTCTATCCTTCAAACACTGAAGCTATTTATATTTGTCACTCTCAGTTGAATACCTGGGACAGTAAAATGAATGAAGTGCATGTGGTAACTCTTGCAGTGTCAACTTCTTAGTGTTCTGCATTTTATGAAGCATGAGCAGGGCAATATCACTGCTTACACAGATACAGTAAGACAAAAAACATCAACCTTTGACAAAACAGCTTTAAATAACAATCACTAAAATCAGGAGACATTTTCATGTGGACCAGTATTTAAGTCCAATGCAAAACGCCAATATAAATTGCAGGTTGAAATAGCATTGTAATGATGCTCTGAAATGCTTTGCGCTTTGGCTCTGACCTGTCCTGGATACACAATGTTTTACTGTATTTTTTTACAGACTATTCTCATGGTTTGGCATAGTCCACAAGCCCAGAAGAAGAAATAAAATGAATAGTTCAATAGTAGTTGAAGCACTGCTTGTTTTGTTCAACATGAAAATGCCCTATCACATTACAGCTAGTGACAGGACAGAGCAATGACGGACAGCTATTAGCTTAGACCAGAAGTGATACTGGACTGCCGTGCTGTCATGGCGACAGTAAGACAGCGGCTGGCTTACAGTTGATGGGTGCCAGAGGTGCTTGATCATTAACAGTTGGCAAATTAAGACAAGGCACACTCATGGGAACACACACACACACACACACACACACACACACTGGCGTGCCTGCACATTTGTCACACACAGGTTGGCTGGAGATAACACTGGACTAATAAAGACACAACCTTTAACCTGGATGAAATAATAGGATTACAAAGGGCCGGAAATGATGGTCACAGGAGAAGAGAGACCTACATGACAGGAGTGAGGAGAACAATTAGTATGCAAGAAGGAAAAGATGAACGGGGAATACGGTGAGAGACACGGATTAGAGGGAGTTAGAGGGAGGAAGAAAATGAGGGGGAGGAAAGACAGACAGGAAAGACATGAAGACAGATGAGAGGAAGAGTCGGTCAGATAACAGATAGGAAGAGATGAGGGAGATAAGAAGACAAATGAGAAACAGAGAAAGATGGCGACACTGAAGGAGGAGAAAAAGATGCAGCTTTATGAGATGTAGACAGGTGTAGAGTGGTTTAGAGTGGTATAGAGAGATTTAAAGCGGTATAGAGAGGTGTAGAATGGTGTACGTTAGAGTGGTGTAGAGAGGTTTAGAGGGGTGTAGACAAGTGTAGAGTGGTTTACAGTAGTGTCGACAGGTGTAGAAAGGTGTACGTTAGAGTGGTGTAAGGTGTAGACCTACAATTGTTGAGGAAATGTCTGTTACTAACATGTTAAGGGATGGGTGGAAACGCATACTGGGATCTGTGAACGTAATCAGTTTTACAGTGCAGGTGCAGACAGGTGGACATACGAAGCACATGCCTGTCTCACTGTACACCAGTGGTAATCAGCGCCTTATTACTGATGACCCCTGACCTCCAATGAGCCCTAAGTCTTCCAGGAGTGAGACAAGGAGGGCCCCAACAATATCATGCCGAAAGAGACTAGAGCTAGCCCTGCTCTGAAAGCATAGTCCGTTGGCATAAAGCCATGAGTAAATGGGTAAAATAGCAGCAGTTGTTTTATCCCAGCTAACCCTTCTCTCAGCATCATTGCAGAATCTGTAGAATGGCAGGCACCCCATCACACACTGCCAAGTCTCCAAGCAGAAAGACACTCATAGGAACATACTTGGCGGCTGGTGAGAGCATATGTGTTTTATTTAAGTCTTTGTCTGGGGGGCACATCGTAGTTATGGAGTTAGCGGGGTACCTGGGAGCCACTCATCTCCAGACTCTGGACCAGTTTGTCCCAGCGCTGGGCGAAGCTCTCCAGCCGAGCCTCCAGCTTGTGGGCCACTTCCTTGTTCCTGACCGAGGACAGCAGGTCCTGGCACAGTGAGCACAGTTTGTCCATGGTCTGCCTCTTCATCTCCAGGTCAGCCTTCACAACCTAAGACACACCCACGCACATGCAAACACATAAACGCGTGCAAACAAGACACACACATACACAAACACAAACAGGAGATTGAAAACGTCAGCCTGCCAACCGTTAGTTTTGACATCAAGTAAACTGGCTGCCTAACACATTCCAAAGTTTCCGCCACAACTTCTGTTAAGGTTAAGTGGCCCACGGTTGGGCCAACCCCATGAGCTGCCGATAACCGCTAAACCGTAAAGTTACTGGCTAAGGCATTTGTCAGTCCTCACAAGCTTCCTGAGGTCTTTGGCTAAGACATTTGTCAGTGCTCACAATCTTTCTGAGGTCATTGGCTAAGGTAGCTTTCACTGATGACATGCTTCTGAGGTAAAGGCAGTTTGTTTTATATGTGTCTGACAACTTCAGTGACGTCTAAATACTGGCTTCACTCTGCTAAAATAATAATTAAATAATTATCAAATAATTATATCCTTCGAAATACAACTAGTACTCAGATTATTTTGAATAGCCTGGCTATAATATACATTTTCACAATTCAATGTTTGACTTACTGAAAACCCAATATTTTCTAGTTACTGATAAAATTTAACTAAGCCTATGCATTCTTTGCACAGGGTAAAATTAGCAATTATATATTAAAATCATTATTTGTAAAGAAGCCTGTCACTCATTAATCTCTTCACAGGTGATTGGCTAAAGGAGCTGTCACTCACCGCTAGTTTTCTCAGGCTGGCCATCATGTCGCTTTGCTCCTTGAAGCCACTGCTCTGGATGGAGCGAACCAACTCCTCCTCTTGAGTCAACCAGGAGTCAAAGGAACACTGAGAAGCAGGGGAAGAAAGAAAGAGGAAAAGAGGTATTGAAAGTTAAAGAGGGAGGGTGTGATGATGGAGAGTAAGAGGGAATGACATAATGATGGAGGGAGAGAGAGACAAGGCAATTATCGGTAACAAATAAGAAAACAACACATAAAAAATGTATTGGTATAAATAAATAAGATTTGAGGTAACTGTGATTAAAAAACAACTAAACTGGAATAAGATAAATTAGGACCAAAACTAACCAGAATAAAATCTAAAACAATTTTCATGTGAATTATTTTCTGCTTTCATCTTTTGCCCATCTAAAATTTGAGAGGTATTTGACAGCAATAAATGTGATTGATAACTGTGTTCTTTTGTCCCCAGGGTCCTCCCGAGCCTAGTATTGTTTAGTGAATTGTGACTTCATTGCAGGACAGGTTTATTGTTGAACTGCATCACATTACACATTGATGGACTGAGAGCTTTTCAGTGCCTGTACAGAGTCGTTTATTGGTTACCTGCAAACAAGAATAAAACCCCTGTATTGTGGAGCTTAGGTTGTTAATAATAAAAAATACATCATCAGAATTTGACTCTAAATTAAAATCCCTTGTTTTTCTCCCCACTCAATCAAACCTGGTTGAAAAGTCTTAAGGTGTATGTGTGTGTTTTACTCACGTCAAGTCAGAGAGATATTTGCGGTTGCTTCCAAAAACTACTTACTCATAGATGTGCAGTTGTGCACAAAATAGCTGTTTCAAATGAAATCTCAGCAACAAAAATACATAAAATAATAAAATGAAAACTAAAGTACATCAAAACAAATAATATATATCATAAATAATTTTACATTTGAAACTAAAAGAAAAAAACGAAAGCAAACTAAAAACCATAATGACCACGGTGAAAGGTACAGTAGAGGTATATGGGGAGACCGTGGGTAGATGGGTTTAGAGTGCTGTTGGAAAAAGAAAATACATCTTTCCTTCTTGTTCGAGAAGAACTGACCTTCAGCCTAACCCCATCCGAGAGGTGGAAGCAAACCATGGTGTGTAGTGCAAACCTGACAAAGCTTTTAGATTTATCCCAGAGGAGAGAGAGTGGATTTAATCAGACATTTATTTGAGTTCAAACCTCGGTTTAAACATATGTACACAAAAGGACCTCGTACGGTTCAAAGACCCGTGGGATATCGTTGTACGGATTCCATTTCCATGTCTTTACCTGTTCCTCAGTGAAGTGTTGCCATTTGAGCAGGATCTCCTGAAGCAGTACCCAACGCTCCTCTGTCCACTTACAGATGGCTGCCCAGCGGTCACCCAGGAGCTGTGGGGGGAGAACGAACATTAAACAGACTGGTGGCGTCAAAGTGACGGCTTCACAGACACGCTCCTATGAAGCGTTCAGTTTAACATCATGATATTTTATTTCATTGGCAGCCTGTCATCAGAGATTCTACAGGCGCGCTGGTTCTTTACAAAGAGAGTCTTGCTCCATCTCCATCGCCGTCCGTCTTATTTTGCCGTGGGGCAAAGCACACAAGTCCTTTTCCAGGCAGGTTCATCACAGCTCAAGTTGATTAAAACTTCTTAATGATTACCCGATAGCGAAAATTGGTATTTTCAGGTGTGTTGCTATATTTTATAGCCTCAGCCAAATTTATGTAGATCAATAACCTTTTGTCTTAGTTCATTTGTGTGTTCCCTGACCTTCATTTATATTACTTTTTGAGTCATTTAGCAGATGCTCTCCTCCAGAGCGACTTACAGTGCACCACATACCTCATAATGTTGATAGATGACTAAGGGAGATTGGCATGTTTGTAACTGCGTATTTTATACCTCAAACAAGAGGTCATAGATGACTAATTAAGAGTGCCTCAAGAGTCTCCTATAATTGAACAAATATATATAGGGGAAGATACTTCTATTAGATTTGTTTATAAAGATATTTTGGGGGTGCCAATAACTTTGACTTAATTCTCGAGATGTACTTTTCTAGAGTGGTGTAGAGTTTTCTGAAATTTAGATTGGTGGATTTTACTTAGGGTACGGTCAAGCTGATTAACAACAATGCCATTTTTTTTGCTAATCTTTAGGGTCCAACAATCCCGGGGAATGACCACCATGGTATGAATAGATATGAACTGCTGGTGTGTAATGTCCAGACCGTCTTATCTGTGTCAAATGAGCAAAAAGCTATGCAAAATGCCTTGAATTTCGGGAAAATGTATCTTGAAAGTTTCTTCAGCGGAAACCCCCTGGACGCCTACCTACTTGGTATCACCCATGGATCCCCTCGCCTGCAGTGATCACATGACATGGCTTCTGTCTCTAACGCAGTAAAAGTCACCAATCAGGAAGAGCTCCATCAGCCAGCACTTGTTAAAACCACAGACCCTCACCGTAAATTCATGGGCAAAATGTAACTGTCGTCGTAACAGAGTAATAGGCAAAGCCCCCAGGTGGACAAAACTACCCTAAAAGGAGACAAGGACATGGACCAAAGTCAGAGACAGGTTGTGTATATGGGCAGTGGAGGTCATCGCAGTCAACGGTCATGGAAGACTGTCAATAAGTTGTGACTGTGGCTTTCCTCTCCAAGACGTCAACAGATCAGCCAGCTAACATGAAAAATGTCCGACGTTCCTTAATGCAGCAGTTCAAAACAGATGTGTTGTTTGCCATGTCGTATCTCTCTACCTAAGTAGGAACTAAACTGTCAATAGCAGATCTGGCTCAGGCAGGTTCTCTGTTATTATTATTCATTCTGAAGGGAGGACGAGACGGTCGTCTCCTCCCATTCCCTCGTGACAACCCCAAACTGTACAAGAGACCAATAAACGAAGCAATTTCCTTTTCTTCTCTCGCTCTCCGCTCCCGGTCTGGTCTATGTCCGCCCCCCACCCCGTCTGTTTGCCAGTATCTCTCACTCTCCTTCTTTCCCTCTCTGTTTGTTTCTCTACCTCCATCTTGTTGGCGCTCTTCAATCTCTACCCCCCCTCCCTGGCAATTTCTACCCCTCTTTGTCTCTCCCCCTCTATTTCTCCCTCTCTGCTCTGTTCTCCAGTGAGAACAGACCGAACAGCAGCATCATGACGTCCTGGACCGATAACTGCTAGACACGGTTAATTACCAGGGAACAAGGAACACTAATTATTTACCATCCAATCTTTTACAGACAAATACTACTTTCTACCTGACTGGGTTTCTATTCCTCTCTTCCACTAACGGAAAACATCAGACAGTGTATTAGTCAGGCACAGACGACTTCTGCATGATTACTTACTGTGTGAGTGTCATCTCATGTCTGGACTAATGCAACTCACTGTTGGTAGGGCTCCCCGCTTGTGCCATCAAACCCCTGCAACTTATCTAGAACGACGAGGCCTGTCTGCTGTTCCACAGTTCTCCCATCATATGTCACCCAACACCCCTGCACACGCCGACGGCTTGCATCCACTGCAAGACCCTGACGCTCACCTATGGAGCAGCGAGGGGACAGACCCCGCCCTACCTTCAGGCACTGCTCAATCCCTACATCCCTGCCCAAGATCTTTGTTCTGCCATCTTCAAGTTGAAGCCCCTTTACCCGAAACCCCTGAGAGACTACCTTCTTAACGAACACAATTTCTGGAATATTTTCTTTCTTTTTTCCTTCTTCCTATTTCACTTCATTGTGGATGTTATAATCAAGGTGTAATAAAGGGACAAGCGGGGTATAATCATGTTGGGAAAAAGGTGTAATAAAGGTGAAATTACTCAGTCGTGGGGTGGTCCCCTAGCTACCTTTTATTATTTTCTTTTACAACTGAAGCATCATTACGCGGTGAAGGTCCTGCCTCTTCACTGCATCCCGGCAGACTTTGAACAATGGATTTAAAAATGTGTCTTCCGAAACACATCCAATGCCATCCCTGGTTCAACCAGGAAATCATTGCCAGAATCCCTACGCGCCGAAAGGAATGCAAGCTCAGGCCTTCACCACGAACTCAGCTTACGGGCGCCATAGCCCCAAGCACACCAATGAAAGGAAGGCAAATTAGATTAGCAAACTCCCAAAGCACCTTAAGGCTAATCAGCAAGCAGGAATTGAACCCTGATCTTCCAATGACGCAGCTAACTTCGAGGTACCGACATTACCGCCGCCCACTCAAGTTGAATCCACTACACGTATTTAATTCTGGAAAAGAGTGTCTGTTAAATGGCAGAAATGTAAACAATGTGTGTCAGTCTCACTTGTAGTTTCTGCTCCAGGGCAGCGGTGGCGCTGTCTCCACTGTTCTCATCCACGACAACCACCATGTGTGTCAGAGAGTTCACACGCACCTGCTCCAGCTCCAGGTCTTCCTGCAACAGCTGTATGAGCAAAACCAATCAATTCTCTATGAGCACTTTGTCACAACTGATGATGTAAAAGGAGCTTTATAAAATACATTAGGTTTAATGAGTGTAAGCACTTTGTCACATCTGCTGATGTAAAAAGGGCTGCATAAAATACATTTGATTTGATTGCTTGAATTCATTTGACAACTGCTTGTTTGACCCACTGGTCACTGGAACATTTAAATGCCTTCATGAAAGATGTGGCCTTAAAAGACAACATGCAGCAAGAAGAAGACTGGCCACTGTGTTCAGGAGGGACAAATCAAAAGTGTTATTATACATAGGACAATGCTCCGATATGAAGAGAAATGCAGTATATGCAAATGTTCCCTGATAATGTGGTTAAATTCAACTTCCCTGTAATAAGGTGAACCATTCACTCAACTAGTGGACAGTTATCAAAGTACGATCATCTCCCTGAGGTACTACCTGAACTGATTGCACAGGAAATACTTATTATTCTGCTACATTGTACTTGGATGCACATTACTCATTAAGCCCTAAAGGCAGGTAGCCTACTTTGTGCTCTTCCACTTGGTGTTTGACATCCTCCAGGTCTGGCCCCATTGGCTGAGCTCCCATCCTCTTGATCCGCCCCTCGGTCAGCTCCAACCAATCAGTGAGCTGCTTTAACTGCTGGTGCTGCAGGTCCATCAAGACCTCATGGAGTCTGGACAAGGGGGAGGAGGGGGAGAAAGGAGAGGAAAGAGATGCGGGATCAGGAAAAGAGGGAAGAGGGTGGGAGAAGGTGGTAGATAGGTGGCCTTTGAGTACAGCAGTATGGGACTTGGCTACTTCGCAGTGTGTTGACGTGCTCCGGTGGAAGCATTATTCAAAGCGTCACACAAAAACATCCTTCCTCAATGAGAGACAGAGAGACACACAGAGATAGCAAAGCAGGCTTTCGGTGTTGTGCTCGTGTGAGTGCATGTGTGAGTGTGACAATGCGTGCCTGTCCATATAGCGTGTATGGGTGCGCTTGTTTGTTTCCCTGCCGACATGCCTGGATGTCATTATGAGTCAGAAGTGATGGAGGGGTTTACTGTGGTATAATGAATGGCTGCCACGCCATCCTGTTGAACCCCAGGGTAGATTACAGAGGTAATCATCGTAATGTCCTTAAAGTCAAGAGCCTGCCTCTCTGTCTTTGTGTGTGTGTGTGTGTGTGTGTGTGTGTGTGTGTGTGTGTGCCAATATTTGGTCTAATCAAGGTGGTAAGTCAAGGTGATAATGACTTTACGTTTTGTATAGATATTATCGATCACATTGTGTGGGTTGACATCATTTTGACAGATGTATTAGTGTATTAGTGTCTGTGTTTCTGGTTGTGCGTTTCTGGTTGTGTGCGTGTTTCTGGTTGTGTGTATTTCTGATTGTGTGTGTTTCTGGTTATGTGTTTCGGGTTGTGTGTGCATGTTTCTGGATGTGTGTGTGTGTTTCTGGTAGTTTGTTTTACTGGTTATGTGTTTCTGGTTGTGTTTGTGTGTGCGTTTCTGGTTGTTTGTGTGTGTGTGCTTCTGGTGCTGTGCGTCTGTGTGTCTCGTACCGGCTCTGTCTCTCCATGCTGGCCACTCGGAGGTGTTCCCAGCGGGAGTTCAGGAGGTTCATCTGTTCCCTGACTTCTGTCTCTTCCTCCTCAGTTAGATGACCCTGGCCCAGGAGGGCGCTACCAGCCCGTAGCACCCTGCCTACACTGGCCTGGTGGGATGTCAGCTCCACCATGTAGCCCTACACACACCCATGGACAAACACACAGGGAGGAACACACACACAGGGACATACACACAGGAGCAGGGTAGATGTAATAGTTTATAATGAAGACACCAGGGAAAACGTCATGTCAGGTGTTCAACCTTTCTAACTCCTCTGCATAATTTCATGTTTATTTCCTCCTTCAATAATATATAAATGCATTTATTATGTGCAAATAAACTCAACAAGACTAATTTACGTTGCCCTGTGTAATTACCGGGACATGAACATTTGCTTCATTTTTTGGCTATATTCTCCAAACTGTTTGGATTGCTAATCAAACAATTGTTTGACAATGTTAATATATAGATCCAGAAGCTCAGCTCTGGACCTGGAATCCAGTTCCACTTCATTTATTAAATTGTAACCATTTAATCAGGGACTCATTTAGATATGGAACTCTAGGTAGGGGCAAATAATGATGAGGTAGAACAGAAAACCATCAGACTCCGAACCTCATAACAGGGTGAGTACCCCTGCTTTTAATTTGAGTTTTTTGTGCCCCCTTTGTTTCCCCATTCAGAAACTACAACACACTTTATAAATATTTCTCCTTATTTTAGTGGTCAAAATGCACATAACATGATGAAGGTATGACGAACCCTGTCCGTACCTCGTGTGTGTGGAACTGCTCTTTGACCTCCTCTACCTGGGAGGAGATGGGAGGCTGGGCCTGTAGTCCGTCCTCTGCAGACAGCAGCCAGGTTAGGACCCCTTCCAGGCCACTCTGATAGTCCTCCAGCTGGGTGTCACCAGGGGCCAGGGGACTCAGGCCCCGCTGCAGTTCATCCTGACTGCCCCCGCGCAGCAGTGTCGTCTGGGGTGGGGAGAGGGGTATTGCGAGGGGCGGAATGAAATGGAGAAGAAGGAGGGGGAGGCAAAAGCAGAGGGGGGAGCAGAGGGAGGCAGAGGTGAGGGGGGGAGGCAATGGACGTCGGATGAAAAAGGGCAAGCGGATAGAGGAAGGGGGTTGTGGGGGACGAGTGAGGGAAAGAAAGGAAAGGGAGAAGTGTGGGGGAAAGGGGGAGGAAGGAGTCGAGTGGAGGAGGAAGAAGGGGTCAGAGGGGGAGGAGAGGGAGAGAGAACGGATACAGGGTTAAACTTACCACAGATAAACACCACATTACAGTGGTTTAGTGTCCCTAATAGCCTACAATGTCTTCCTCTCCAGCATGCATTTCAACAGTATGGAAGTCATTTATTACAACGAAGGGAATCTACAGAGCCAGAACACACTCACACAGCCACGCACACATACGTTACACACATAACACACACACATACCACACATACGTTACAAACATACCACACATTCGTTACACACATACCACACACACGTTACAAACATATCACACACACGTTACAAACATACCACACACACGTTACACACATATCACACACACGTTACAAACATACCATAGATGTTACACACATACCACACACACGTTACACACATACCACACACACGTTACACACATACCACACACACGTTACACACATATCACACACACGTTACAAACATACCATAGATGTTACACACATACCACACACAC